>CAUYRT010021867.1:0-40316 GCA_963574885.1 Lepilemur ruficaudatus
TATAGAAAGAATTGGCTGGGCATGGTGGCACATGCCTATAGTCCCAGTTACTTGGGAGACTGAGGCAGAAGGACTGCTTGAGCCCAAAAGTGTGAGGTTGCTGTGAGGTAGGCTAATGCCATGGCACTCTAGCCAGGGCAACAGAGTGAGACTCTGTCTAAAAAAAAAAAAAAAAAAAAGCAAATATCTTATATTTAAGAACTCTCATTATAGTGACAATTAAAAAATAGATTTGTGAAGTCTTATTCTGATTATGTAAGAGATTCTTCAGTATTAAAAAAGAAAATAAAAATAAATAAAACTTTTCACACAAAGGGATGACATTTATCAGTATGCAAAAGATAAAGAAAAATCTGGAACAAAAATTAATTAAAATACATTTTTTAAACATTTCTTAATTTCCTGTAAAAAGTATACATTGGAGGGTTGTTAAAAGCAAGGGGAAAAGTTTATGTAAAGGGATTGCTTTGTCATAAATGACAAAATTTATGAATAACCCAAAAACATCACAATTGAAGATAGCATTTCTCTTTAATTGATACATCACATTAACTGAATGATTGTTTTCTAATAATTACATATGCTATCTAGGCATTATCGGACTTCTGAAATTCTATAACAATTTCCAACTATCCTCATAATATCTTTCAAATATCAATTTTTAGTAAATATTAAAAGTACAATCATGGGTTAAAAAAGCATAAGCACATACATGATTTGGGATTAGTGTAGCACTGTGTACTTTGAAAATTTTATTGTTTGTTCTTTACAATATTATAAAGTAACGCTATAAATAATGTTTTTGAGGATTTCAATATTAGTTTAGGCCTGTAAAGGGAGAAAACAATCCAGTGGAATTTTATAACCAAAACAAATCCATTGGAAAGATTTTTCTTTTTCTAGTTTCCCAGTAATTGAAAGCTTGTCAGAACTATTTACAAGATAAATTATTTTCTTTATTTGCTAATTAATGCCCAATCTTACTGAAAAATAATTTTTCCATTTTTAAAAAATTAAAGTAGAGCCGGGCACTGTGGTTTATGCCTGTAATTTTAGCACTTTGGGAGGCCAAGGCTGGAGGATTGCTTTGAGGCCAGTAGTTTGAGACCAGCCTGGGCAACATAGAGGCACCCTATCTCTACCAAAGGGGGAGGGGAAAAAAAAAGAGTTGCACGTAGGAGTGCACACTTAGCTAGGCTGAGGCAAAGAGGATCCCTTGAGTCTAGGAATTTGAGGTTGCAGTGAGCTATGATGATGCCACTAGACTCTAGTCCGCTGACAGTGTGAGTCTGTCTCAAAAAAAAATAAATAAAAATTAACGTATTATTTATGTACAATAAAATTCACCCATTTTAGTTTAGGGTTCAACAAATTTTGACAGATACACGTAGTCATAAATTTACTGCTACAGTCAAGATACAGAACAGTTCCATCACTCCAAAAAAATCCAGAAAAGGTTTTATTTAGCTTACATTGGTACATAAAACAGAGCGCACAAACAAATTAATATTGGGAAAGCCTAAGAAAAACAATAGAGAAAGGGAAGGAAGTAATGAGGCTAAAATTGCATAATATAAAACCTCATAGCTGGCCCCAATTTTAACAGCAAAGATCTGTTCTATAAATGAGAATATGGTAAGTTATGAAATGTTATCAAATACTGAAGTAGAAAGACTGATTAGACGTTACTATATCCACCCTCTCTCTCTATACAAAAGTACCGACAGTAATTTCTGTGCAGATGACCATCCTCTTTCTGCTTTGTATGATGAGGGTTCCATTTCTGAGAACATATTTAACTGTTGAGAGAATTGATTCTATTGTTTATAAGTTATTTCTTACATTGCAATCAATGCCTCTCTCTGGAAATTTCCTGTTTCCCTTTGGAGGAGGATGCAATATATCAGCTTTCCTTTAAATACATAGGTCCATCACAAATTTAATAATTGCCCTTTTTTTCATTCTTTTCTTCTCCAGTCTAAGCATCCTCAATTTTTAAGCATATGTAATTATTAGAAAACAATCATTCAGTTAATGTGATGTATCCATTAAAGAGAAATGTTATCTTCAATTGTGATGTTTTTAATAACAGATAAGGAAGTGGAGTTTAAAAAATTAAACAATGCCCCTATGATCACGTCACTATAAAACTAAGAGCCAAGATTTGAACCCTCATACATCTGACTCTGTTGAAAATACAAGACCATTGTAATACAGACTGAGAGCATATTAAAGTTCAAGCATCTGTATTCTTCCATTGAATCATGAACTTATGGTTGACAAAACCAACTAGAGCTTTCTAAAATATTATTTTTAATGTGAAATATCAAACCATGTCTCTTGTACCTTATAAATGTACAATCTGTACTTTAAAAATTAAATTAAGTCCAATTATGGAATCTTAAAGTCTCAGGTCTTCACATTTAAAATTTAAATAGACAATAGGAAGTATTTTAATCAAATTTAACATAAGAGCCATGATATTAGAAATTCATACATTTATATCATAAACACATGGACTAAAGCTATGCTGTATATCTGTACTGCTTATTTTTAACTTATTTTCAGGATTTTTAAAAGATAAATATACCTACAATTTTAGATCAGACTGGTTGTAAGAACGAAAATTATTTTCTGAATTTGTTTTCTTGAGACACTTTTTACTAAATGATATGAGTAAATATATATTACGTTGCTCTTTACTAACAAAGGAAGAAACTCCAAGAGAAGAGAAATGCCCTATGAGGGCTTTATTATATAACACACTTAAAAAAACAGACAAATTAATCACCAAATGTGCTGAGTAAAGTAATTGCTTTATGTTTTGTAATCACTTTTATAAGGGTTTATCAAATACATCAGCAATTATATGCAAAAATCATACTCATTTTTAAGCTTTAGTTTTTTCTTCAAAATTTAAAATATACTGCCTTTTGTTCAGATTTTCTAATTATGCATGAGAGATTATATGCTAAATAATAGCATACTAAGCTTTCTATTAATTGGCAAGTTTGAACTTTAAGTATTTAATTGCTACTTCATAATAAAAATGACTGATGGTCGACTTTCAAAGAATTCTCTAAGAAATGAAATAAGTCTTCATTACCAGCACAGTGTAATTAATTTTTAATTATTTTCATTTTCACCAAAATATGTTCGTATTCTAGAACATGCATTATGTAACTCCAATGCTAGAGGTTCCAAAAAAGGCACTGATTTGCATAATCACAACTGAAGTGTAAAATATAAAGTACAAATGCTCAAATGAACCGTGCCCTTTTCTCAGCATCTATTATTAAAAATAGAATAAATCTTTTCATATTTGAATCCCTTAGAAAATGAGTCATTCTGAGTAGCTTAATTTTCCACCTAAATTAGAGTGTTTAAGCACTAAAACATTTAAGGCACATTTTACTCATTTGGAGAGATCCTTTCTGTAACTTTTATACTCCACTATTTTTTTTTTTATAGCAGAGTTAACTCGTTTCAACTTGTAACGTTTTCTTGATCACACCAGATTATCATTATGCTTTTGGTTTTCGACCTGTCCTACATATTTGATATTAAAATTATTGGTTTCAAAACCAATCGATCATTTTTACTGTGGCATCATTGTAAATTAATTGTGAATAGTTTTAAAGGTATTTTCATCATTAACAAAGTTCTAAATTGCATTTTGGGTTTATTACACAGCTCCTATCACAATAGTTGGCTGTACCTTTATTTATGTACAGTAGCTTCCTCTTCCCCGTGGTCTGCAGGGGAAATGCTCCAAAACCCCCAGTGGAAGCCTCAATCTATGGATAGTGTAGAACCTTATATATATGCTTTTTCCTATACATATGTACTTATGATAAAGTTTAATTTATAAATTAAGCACAATAGGATGTTAGTAATAACTAAGAAAGAAAGGGTGTAATTACAACAATATACTGTAATAAAAGTTAGTTGAATGTGTCTCCACCCCACCAAAATATCTTATTATAGTGTATTTACCTATTTTTAGAACACAGTTGACCACGGGTAACTGAAAACTACAGAAAGCAAAACCTCAGATAAACGAAGAACTACCGTAATCAAATTATTTGGCTTACACTTAATTGTCATATTATTTAAAATAAGCAAAAACAGAAGGTAGAACAGTGTTGAATAGTGTAATACTTTCTTGCATCAATTTTCTTCAAATTCTCCGATACTAGATTTGTTAAAAAAAAAAAAAAAAACATCACGTAATCTCAGAGATGCCCCATTCCACCCCACTGTCATTGTTTTAGTTCAATCCATGGATTCTCTATTTTGGGGTATGGCAAGTAGAGGGGGGAAAGGTGGTAGTATTATCACCTGAACACATCAAGATTCTGCAATCTCCCTATCCTTCAGAGCTTCGTCTGCTGAGAATGATGGCTATGTGATCACTATATCTGATAGAAATATCTTAATCCCTTAGGTATCTGGAGGCTGAAAACCGGAACTGTCGGCTTAGGCCCCCAATCTCGCTTTTCTCTTGCAGCAACTAATTTGCCTCCCAGCCTCCAGAGTCTCAGTATACATCCTTTCAATTCTCATCCCCACTGTCAACCTGCTCTCCAGAAAGCTACTGGATATTTCTAAAGCTCAAAACAATAATTTAAATCCTATAGTTCATTTTTTCAGTTAACAGCTGAACGCGCAAGCTGATTGCACCACAGAGAAAAGGCCCCGTAGTTCATCTTTAACGCCCCATTGCTTTTATGATAAACTCTATGAAACCTGCCATGAGAAAAAAATGGCCTCAACATAATGACCAGCACATTGGATCATGGGAAATCTAGTTTTTAAAAAAGGATGCTAGGTGCCATCTCCATGATGTCTTAACCAACTCTGCTCAGACACAGTCATAGCTGATAAGGTTATATTGCCCTGGGGAGAACCAGGTAGATCATATTTATTTTTGTTGTCAAAAGAGTCTTAAACATGTGACCTAGTTTAGTTGACAGTACTCAAAGAAATGGATTTAGCCATTTCCTCTACTTGTAAATTTGTTTACCAGTGGGGAGAAAAAAAAAATCATTGTCGCTTGAACATTAGCCAGGGTTTCATTTTATTCTCACAAGGTAAGGATATAAGTGGATGAATTATTACAGAACGTTGTTTTTAAGCATTTTTCTACCGTAGGAGTTTACACTTTTGTGATGTCCCTGACTATTAATATATTCAAAAGAGAAGGGAAATTTCTGCTTGTAATACTTTCTGAAAAGACCAAACTGGTTGATTTTTAAACCAATGAATCTATAAAGAGAGCACCTGTCTCTTCTTAAATGCATGTGATGTTTTCCCATGAATTCATTTGAAGAAATAATGCTGATCTGTACAGCCATGATTCATTTCCAAGTTGTCTTTTTCTTCCAATTTGAAACAAAGAAAAGCTTCCTATTATTGAGGTTCCTGGAAAGACAAGTGATTGTTCACTTGCTTGTGGAGATACTCTTAGTGAAGAGGAACTCAAAGGTACTTGGCAGTGATTGACTGCCTGAAAGAACAGAGTCGCGGTGTCCTAAGAGGCCCTTGCTCATTTGTAAGTCCTAGAGCCTAAATGAGGTAAACAATTAGGTGATGGCTCCTTCAGTTTTCTGTCATGTTTGCTTGTGAACTAATGACCATTTTGAGCACAGATCTTAACTGCAAATTATTCTTTAAAAAGTCGCTTCTTGTCATGGCTTTCACAATTACTTCCACATGAATAACTTATCTCTGAACCTCTTTTCATGCCTAAGCAGCTCAGAAAATTCCTATACAATAAATGCATTTTACATGAATAATTTTATGTCGGGCGACTGAGAAATTGAAGCGCCATTTATAAGATCTTTCTGTACATCAAATAGAACAATAATAGCTATCTTCTAAAAAATGGAAAAAGAAAATCAGTTTCATGCTCAAGCTAGATTTAAAAAGAACACATCACGAATGATTAGAGAACAACTCCTGATTAGAATTTTTGAGCTTTATTCTTTTCAGTTCATATGCGACCTTGAGCGAATTATTTGAATTCATCTCCATTTAACGATGGCTAGAGAGTATATATATATATTATGCAAATTTTGAAATAAAACATATATACATAAAGAAAATGAGTTACTTTTCCGGCTTATCAACTACCATCTGCAAATGAATTGTTTTCAGCTATTCCTGGGGCTTTCATTGTTGCTTAGAACATGGCTAATTCAGAGAAAAACTCAAAGGAATTGCTATTCTTTAAAAAAAGGATTATTTTTTACTTCACTCCTCCAGATTGTTCTGTTGCAACCATGTTGGAAAATACGAGGGTAATCTGATCCTGCTTGTATCTCTTTTGTCCAGCCCTCCTTATATCTTGAATAGTTTGCACCCCAAGGCAATGAACCGCTTGTGGTCCCTGCTGTTATATGCAAATGTCCCTCTGCCCATGATGCTACCTCTCTGCTGCCTCTGTTAGAATGGGATCTCTTGGGGAAGATTCTATGCCATAATCCTTTCCAATCCACATACTTCTTTCATAGGGATACTCAACTTTTTGCCAACTCCAATATATGAGAAGGATTTCCTTCTCTCATCAATGTCTGTGCCTCATTACTAGAGTAATTCTTGGTGGAGATGGAAAGGCTGGGTTTCCCTAGATCAGAGGTAAAGGGATCAAATCAGAAACTGAAGTCAGAACTCTTAGGACATTTGACAGTGCCCTGAAGGTTGATTCTGAGGGGTCAGGACTAGAGAATCAATGGCTTCACACTCTATGTGAATTCAATAAATGTTTGTTTATGAAAATAAAAAAAGATGCCTGTTATAATAATACATGATTAAATCTTTTATGACTTTGAAAACAGCTTTGCTGATTCCTTTTTTTCCTTAAGTTTTTTCACGCTAACCCTGCATATACTCCCGTTTTTGTATTTATTGTCATTATAATTTTTACATAGTATTGTTACTTACCAGATATGATTTAAAATGTTTCTTTAGAATAGTTTAACCATTAATGGAATGTATTGTAAGAGAGTAGATATAGATCTCAAAAGAAAAGAAAAAATTAAAAAGAAGCATTTCAGCCTAGAACATTTGCACCCACTTTATACATGGAATTTTTGTAATTGAACAATGGATTTTGTCGTAGAGTTGTTTTCCCCTTTTCTTTAGCATTTCTAAAGTTTAGCATTTATAGCCTTCACTTTTTTTTCTGTTCTGTTAAGTTGGCTTTGCCTTTGTATTTCCAAAGAATTAAAGGAATTTCTCTGAACTCCTTGCCTTTTTTAACTTACATGGCCAAATAAAGTAAAATTAGATACTTTCCTTCTTTTAGTTTTTCAAAGACTTTATATCTACAGAGAACTTAGGCAAGGTAAACTTATAGCAGAAACCCAGAGTTGTGATTAGAACTTTGGTATCTAAGAAGGATATTCAGATTTTATGAAATGTGAAGACTAATATTTTAATATATCTATTGAATAATTTTAGGCAAATATGGAAATTAAGTACCCTAAGAAGTGTATTTCTAAGGTGTCCTTGGCATTAACTTTGGGATCACATTTTCTCTGAAATTACTGCAGACTTGAGGTAAAGTATGGGGAAAAAAATAAAACGTAATTTAAACTGAGACTTAGTTTCCTCATTGGTAAAATAGGGACAACTGTAACAACCACTTCTTTGGTTTGTTACGAAGATAAAAAAATTAGGAAATATTAACAGAGAGTTTATCACAGAGTTAAATATTCAACAGATATCACCAGCATTATTTTTATCCTCATTTTCATGTAATCTTTTGTAACAGTTTCTTTTTACACAAACCAATTGGTAAACCAGGATGGGAAATTGCATGTTTAACTCAAATGTTCATGCTATTGCAGGAAAAAAAGCAACAACACACACTGTTTTCTAGATTAAATTTGACTCCCTCGTAAATGAATTCTCCATTCTGAATGAATGGGTTAATTTTCTCTTTCTTGTTCAATTTGCATATCAGGATTCATGTCATTAATGTTAATTAATGTATTTTCATTCTTGTTAGCTAATTTATTTTCACACTTACCTCTTATGGGCTTCCATTGTGACTTCAGGAAACTTACTGGATCACACCCATCTATTAATATGGAAAGGCCATATTGATAGCCTTCTAGTACGTTTAGCAAATGGCAGGAAGAGGATGATTAAATGATGTTTGAAAATATATCTTGATCTTTATTATTCACATTCCGCTTCATTTCTACGTTTACTACCCCTTACGGGCAAAATCAGTAGCATGTATGAATGCCTCTGATTGGTGTATATTGATTTTATAACCTGAGACTTGACCATACAGATGTTGTAGTATTTTAGGGATGGCCTAGTATCACAGTTCCTGGATAATTCATTGAGCAGTGCTGCCACACTGGCCCTGGACTACCTATCTCCAGATGGTTACATGAGAGAAATTAACATTCATCTTGTTTAAACCATTCTTATCTTCAGTTTCTGTTGCAGCAACAGAACCTGTGTCCTAACTAATACTGTGTACAATAAGAAACTCATTAGTTACCTGAATGAGAATAGATTCAGCAGACTAGTGTGGGCATGACCCATGCAATAGTGGGTTGAGGAACATGGGAGAACTGAGGAAGCAGAGACAGTGCAGGAAACTCTTTCAAGAAGGGCATCTATAAAAAAAAGGGACAGCTAGGGCAGTAGCTATAGTGAATGCTGGGTCAAGAGAAGGATACGGTTTTGGTGGTGTGGTGATAAGAGAAATTTGATCATGTTTCCAAGATTATTGGCTCCAGTAGAGAACAGGAGGTTGAAAGACAGAAAGGGTGAGTGGAATTGATGGCAAGAGTCAGAAAGGATGGGATCCAAAGCCCCAGGTAGGAAAAAAAGAGCTGGTTCTTCTGAAAGGGAAATGACAGTAAAAAGATGACTGTGGAAACAAGTATGCAGAGGGCTGGCCAGGAATCTGAGGGATTTTCTCTGTGAGGAAGGAGGCAAGGCCATCTGCTGAGAGTGTACGACATAGCATTTAGTTCGAGGGCTTGTGTTTGGGTGGTGAGGTTTTGAGTAGCTGGGTGGGATAAGAAGTTGACTAAAGACCAGAGGATTTCAGGCTGGGATTGCGGGCCCAGATGATTTTGCAATCTATGAGGCCACAGAGTTGTATGATTTTCTCTGGAAGAGATTAATTATAGAAAAATAAAAGAGTGTACATTGCATAGGAGCAGAAGGCCTAAAAACCCAAGCGAAACCATTATTTTAGTAATAGATGTTAATAAAAAAAAGGAGAAAGGGTTAGAAAGATAAAGGAACTCCTATCTAAAGATGAGACAAGCATTCACTCTCCCAGGCCAGGCAGACAGCTGGGCTCTAACCAATACCATCCCATGCAGCCCTCACCACAACATATGGAACTAGGTATTACTAGATCCACTTTTTACATATGGCATGGAGTCAAGTTTGGTCCTATCAATGGTGAGCTGCAAAGTACAGAATTAAGCCCCACTTTTTTTTCTGATTTTGAAGTTCCTGCTTCAGCCACCCTCACTATGCTGCCCTCAAATGGACCTTTTCTGGATGCTAGAAAATGGTGATATATTTGAGAGGCTATATTGCAGCAGGAAGAGTTACTATCTTTTATCTGCAATTTCTCATTAGTCTGGGTTTTGAAAGCCCACTTGAACTATCTCTACCTGTTTGTGGGCTTTTTTCATTTGAGCGAACTCTGACCTAAGTTGCAATGGGTACCTTGTTGCCAGGAAATTTCTGTAATAGCCAGAATGAAAAGTAAAAAATAGCAAACCACCACATTCCTCGAGTTCTTTGAGGTGCTCGTATTTCTTTTTATAAAACCCATTATTTCTGAATCTTTCTTTGGGGTGGGGCCAGAGAAGGGAGAGATATATTAACAACCAACTCTTCTTTATTTGAAATCTCTTTATATTATGTTCAACTACTGCTCTACATACAGACATTTAACACGAGTCTGCATCCCTTTTGATTAAAATGCAGGTGACTACATGTCCAGATAAACATGAATAACAATCTTAAATAAAGGTGGGCATAATAAACTGAAAATTGATAAGAACTTTTACAACTCTACTAACTCTCCAAATAATAAGAAGATTGTGGGAAGCAAATCTAATCTTCTGAAACCCCACAGTAGAAGTCTCTAGTTCTCTGACATTTTCTCATACAATCTCACAATGAACTTGTGGGGTAGGTACTATAATTATCCCCATTTTACAGATGAGGAAACTGAAGCTCAGATAGGTGGAGTGAATGATGTAAGGGCACACAAACAAGGAGTTGTAGAGCATGATTTGAACTTAAGTCTGTATAATTTTCATATAATGATCATTTTGCCCCAGCTTTAAGAATGAATAGGCTTTCAACATAGATTTGAATCCTTCTAGAAGAAGTAGACAGAAAAACTGCAAGGATATAGCAGACCTGAGCATAACTATTAACAAGCTTGACCTGTTGACCTTTATAGAATATGCCACCTAACAATAGAATAACACATTATTTTTGAGTGCATACAAAACATGAACCAGAATAGACCATATTCTGGACCACAAAACAAGCTTCAATGTATTTGGAAAGATTCAAGTCAAATAAAGTCTGTTCTCTAACCACGAAGGAGTTAAATTAAAAATTAATAATAAAAAGATCTCCTGAAAAATCCCCAAATATTTAGAGACTAAATAAACCATGGGTGTCAAAGAAGAACTCAAAAGTGAAATTAGAAAATAATTTGAACTGAATGCAAACGAAAACACAACATACCAAAACTTGTGGGAAGCTGCTAAAGCAGTATTGGGGGGAATTTATAGCACTAAACACCTATATTAGAAAAGAAGAAAGGTCTCAAATCAATGGCCTCAGCTTCTACCCACATAAACTAGAAATAAAGAGCAAATAAGCTCAAATTAAGCAGAAGAAAGTAAATATTAAAGATCATAGAAATCAGTGAAATAGAAAACAGAAAAACAATGGAGAAAATAACTGAAACCAAAAGCAGTTTCTTTAAGTAAGATCAATAAAATTGATATACCTCTAGCCAGACTGATGAGAAAAAAAGGGAATACAAAAATTATCGATATCAGAAATAAACAAAAAAGGATCTCATGAAAGATCCCATAGACATTAAAATGTTAAGAGGTTAATTCAACTTAGATGAATGGGCAAATTTCATAAAAGACATAAACTACCACAGTTCCTACAGGAAGGAATAGATAACTTAAATAGCTCTTTATCTATTAAATAAATTGAGGCTGGGCATGGTGGCTCAGGCCTGTAATCCTAGCATTTTGAAAGGCTGAGGCAGGAGGATTGCTTGAGGCCAGGAGGTGGACACCAGCCTAGGCAACATAGTGAGACCTTCGTCTCTATAATTTTTTTTTTTAAATTAGCTGGGTGGTTGTATGCACCTGTAGTCCCAGCTATTTAGGAGGTTGAGGCAGGAGGATTGTTTGAGCTCAGTAGTTTTTCTTTTCTCTTCTCTTCTCTTTTCTTTTTTTTCCTTTTCTTTTCTTTCTTTTTTGTTGAGAAAGGGTTTTGCTCTATTATCCAGGCTAGGTGCGGTAGCATCATCATAGCTCAGGAGCCTACAAGTTTGAGGTTGCAATGAGCTATGATGATGCTGCTGTGCTCTAGCCTGGGTGACAGAGCAAGACCCTGTCTCAGAAAAAGAAAGAAGAAAGAAAGAAAGGAAGCGAGCGAGCAATTGAGTTTGTGGATAAAAACCCCAAAAAGACAACTCCAGGCCCAGATGCTTTCACAGGTAAAATCTACCAGACATTTAAGAAAGAAATGATACCAACTCTATACAAAGTCTTCTTGAAAATTAAAGAGGAGAGGCTACCACCTAATGCAATCTATGAGGCCAGCATTATCTGGCATTGGTTTGCTAGGTCTGCCACAACAAAGTACGCAAACTGGGTGGCTTACACAACAGAAGTTTATTGTTTCACAGTTATGGAGTCTACAAATTTGAGATCAAGGTACTGACTGGCAGGGTTGGTTCCTTCTGAAGGCTGTGAGGGAGAATCTGTTCCATGCTTCTCCCCTAGCTTCTGGTGGTTTTCTGGCACTCTTTGGTGTTCTTTAGCTTATAGACACATCACCCCCACATCTGCCTTTATCTTCACATAATGTTCTTCCTGTGTGTGTGTATGTGTGTCTCCAAATTCCCCCACTTTTTAAAAAATAAAATGTCACATTAGATTAGGGACTCACCCTTCCCCAGTATGACCTTATATTAACTAATGACATCAACAAAGTCCTTATTTGCAAATCAGGTCACATTCTGAGGTGCTAGAGGTTAGAGTTTCATCATAGGAATCTAAGGGACACAATCAATCCGTAATACCCCGATACCAAAACTAGCAAAAGATATTCTAAGGAAAGAAAACTATAACCAAATATTGTTCATGAGCATAGATGCAAAAATTTTAAACAAAATTTTAACAAATGATATCTAACAATATATTATGACCAATTAGGTTGGCTTAACATTCAAAAATCAATTGCTATAATTCATCATATTAACAAACTATATATGTGTAAATACACATACATATATTTGTAAAAATATATATATGTATCACACCTATAGTGTATGTTTGTATGTATGATCATCTCAATAGACTCAGAATAAATATTTGGCAACAACTAGCATATATTTCTGATTTGGAAAACTCAGCAAACTAAGAAAAGAAGGTCACTTCCTCAACCTGATAAAGGACAAACATGGAAAACTTACAGCTGACATGATAATTAATAGTGAAAGACTGAATGCTTTTCCCTAAGATCAGACAGGGATGGCCACTGGCTATACTTCATTACAACTGAAGTTTCTGGCCAATAGTATCAGGCAAGAAAAAGAGGTGGTGCAAAGAGAAGCTCATTGGCACTCTTCTCCCTCCCCCATCAGGGCCCAACACGGAGCTGAGCCCTGAACCTACACCCAGCATCCATAGGTGGAATGAAGCAGTGTAAAGTGAGGTCATTATAAGGATGCCCACTTTCTCCTCTTCTATTCAACATAGTGCTCGAAGTCCTAGCTATAGCAGTCAGGCAAGAGGGGGGTATTAAGGACATCCAAGTGGGTGCAGATGAGATCAAACTCTCGCTCTTTGCCGAAGATATGATATCTAGAAATGGTATATTTCTTTTGCATACTATGCTTCCAATTAGGCTGAGGCAATTAAATACTATTATTGTATGTGGGGGTTGAGGGTTTGAGAGCATTGTAATCTATCCTTTCTACCAAGGATGCAGTTCTTTTGCAAAAAGAAAAACAGTCAGTCAACAAGCTTTAAGAAATTAAGATGTGCTTCACTGTACAGAAATGACTCAATCCTATATACAAAATAAATCAACAAAAACTTGGTTTATTCACAACTTGTAAGAGTGTGCTAATTGCAAATTCAAATAAAATAGTTGAACATTTTCATTGCATCATGAAATCTAAAGACAAATGTTAAATAATTTTAAAGTAACAATGCATAAAATGGGACCTACCAGACCTTTTTCGACAATAATATGCATTTCAAGATATCGAGGGAATAACTTGGTAAATTCAGTTCTCTGAAAAATAACACAACATGAATCCTGAGGAATTTACAAAAATTTATCTTCTACTGAAATTATATTCAGAGATAAACTGTGTTGGTACTGATTACATAATGAGGCTGTTTTCAAATACAAAATTTAAACACTATTCAGAAGATGCCAGTTAAAAAAAATGTCCTGGTTAGTACGAATTTTCAATTAAACTTTCAAAGATAGATTAGAACCCAGATATCTTTTATTTTTGTAGTAATTGAAACTAGAGATTTTAAGTTATAATATAAAGCTTTGCTTTTCTTCACCTTGTGATAATTTTCACATTAATCTTTCATGTGGGCAGATTATTAAGAACTTAATTATGGCAAACAACATAGTTTAGAAAAATACTACTAAAGTTTACAATCAATGGCAATGCCTTAGAGCCAGGTGTGCTATTTATGGCAGTTTACAGGTCTTTGTTGAAGAAAAATTCATCTCTTCGTTTTACATGTACCTGTGTAAGCCACTGATATTATCCATTCTTTAACGCTCATGAAATAAAAACTTAACTGAGAAATCTAGATTACAGAATTTTTTACCTAAATTATCTGACTAAAAGGAATATTTTCCATTAATTATGTAATTGCTCACATGTGAAAATTAATGTTTTAGTTTCTTTTAGTCCTATATTCACATCTCCCTATTAACAAAATTAAGTTTTTGCTAAACTTTCATCTAACAGCAAGCATAACAATGACCATAAATTCATTCTTTAGCCATTTTAAAAGTCATGCAGGACCTTCATGAAAAGTAAAATAATTTTAATTTGATTTTGCAAGTCACCAAATGAAACTTGGCTATGAAACTATTTTTTATTTCACAAAATTATACTGAATAAGTTAAAATAAAAGTGAACACTTACTTGTGAACTTTTTCTGACTTGGTACGGTGAATCATTAAACCAAGCAGAAGTGTCATTGTCTCCTAAGAGAGGAATATTAGTGTTATCACTTTTTTCTTCATAAATCATGTGCACAAATCCTGATAGAGCCTCCAATGGTTCGATTCCATATGAGGTGTTTTTAAACTGCACCATTCCCCTGAATGTAAAATGACCAAAACAAGTCTGAAATGATTCTATCAAAACTATAAGCTAAGATCAAGAATAGGCACCCAGTCCCTTGGCTATAAGCTAATATTCTGAGAAATTTAGCCAGAATTTTTTTTTAAGATTTAAAGTCACCTAATTTTTCTACTTTATCTCTTTGTTCTTTGAGGTCTCTTACCCCAGAACTAGACCACTATGGCACAGGATGCATATTGCCTTATATTACAAATCTTTTGTTTTCATTATTATCTTAAAGAAAGCATGATAGTGGAATGGATCTGTGTGCTGAACACACTAACTGCCATGTGTGTTGTATTTAACTTACACTAGTTTTGAGCCCAGGGCCTTGTGAAGCATATGTAACTGCATTTGGTTCACTAAAATCTTACTTGTTGATGTTCTTATTGTTACAATTAATACTGACAATTTAACTGCATATAAAACATGCACAGAAAACAATAAAAATAACTAATTTTCATTAAATTAGAAAAGATCATTTTGTTTTTGAAGTTTTTATTCTATTTTTGTAATAAAACACTGTGGCTGCAAGGGGAAAAAAAACTTTTTTCTAGTGTGGCACTCAATGTGTTAAGTGCCAGAGGCGAGTTAAGGGTATCAAATAGAAGGGATCTAAGACTGAGGAAAACAGTGCCTACAGATTCTACGGGCTGACTTAGAAAATCTATACAATAAGAAGGGCTCTTAACCTGTTAAGTACATTGACTGCCACGCTACAAAAAATTTTTTTCCTGGAAGGCCACAGTGTTTTGTTACGAAAATAGAATAAAAAGTTCTAAAACAAAACAATCCTTTCTAATTTAATGTAAAATTTGTTATTTTTTATTGTTTTCTGTGCATATGTTATATGCAACTTGAAAAATAGTTCATGTGGCTCCCACAGTGAAGAGACGGGTGAGTTACATATGCTTCACGAGGCCCTAGGCTCAAAACTAGCGTGAGTTAAATATGACTCACATGGCAGTTAACGTGTTAATGTCCTAAATTATTTGTTTGTGTAAGCTGAATTGAAGGTACTACATGCCTAAAAATGACTGAGTGCAGAGCCAGTGTCTATCAGTTTCAGGCATTCTACAATTGTGAATCATTCCAGGAAATTAAGAAATCAGACACAAACAGAATTTGAGCAAATGAAAGAAGTATGGAGAGACCAATCAACTCGCCCTACACTCAAGATTGTTCATATCCTCAAGCAGCAGATCCTGTCAGTACCAATAAGTAGCCTCCCATCAGGAACAGATGCTGCCAGGGTGATCAGCCCTCTTTTATTAGTAGTTCTGGTTCAGTCCTTAGGGAATTTAAGTAACAAATGTGATGACAGAATTAGAAAAGATATATGGGGAATTAATTCATAGAATAGCAGGATATAATATATATATTGGCAAGTTGAATATCTTTAAATAGCCTACAACCTGAGTCCTGAACAAGTGTTGAGTGTCACAAGAGAATTTGGAAAACCCGCAACATATCCATTATAATTGCAATCCATCTGAAAAAATAAAACACAATGAAAAACAAATGGGTAATATTTTTAAATTAATACACCAGATGTATCATTTATATTTTTTACTTTAGCTACCTTTGTATTTTAATATAATTGACAATTACTCAATGAATTTATACCAGGTAGAAATAAGCACCAATCCAGGTTATTCAATTTCAGTGAATGTGTAAAATAATATTCTAGTAATTACAGAATATTTGTCTTTTTAAATAAATCTGAAATAACAAGTCTGTAATTAAAAAATGGCATGTCTTACCTGAACTAACAAAGGTTTAGAATGTTGGATGTCATTTTTGTCATAAGAATAAATAACAGAAGCTGAAGATAAAAATGATCTAGGTAAAAATCCAAAAAAAAAAAAATGCTCAAGTTATAAAATAGAAAATGTAGAAAAAAAATTATTCTTCAAATACAAATTTTCTTTTTACTGAGTAATTTAAAGTAGTGCCAATCATCTTGATATATCCTATTTTCCAAATGTTTCCATCACTTATACTATATTAGGTACCATAGGAGGCATTTTAATTAGAGTGACATACAATACTAAAATGCAGTTTAGTGAACAACCCAAATTGCTAGAGATATCAAAGTGAAATAACATAAGCTACAATTTTCAGCGTAGAATTTTCAAATCTTTGCCTTTATCATGTATTGATTTCAGATTCTACAACTCAGTCTCAAAATTAAAATGTAAGGTTAGAACAAAATATTTGCATGGACTCACTACAAATTCATATTCACTAAGCTTTACTAAATGCCAAGTTCTTCTCAATAACCTTGATTAGAATCTTATTTTATTTCCCTCAGTAACTATTCAAAAACTTGACACCACTCACACATAACCCCCATGTTCCTTCACTCTCAGACCACCCATTACCATCCTCACTCCTTATCTTTATTTCCACAGGATGCCTTCTTTTATTTAGAGCAAACTTTATACTGATGGTACTATGGAACTAACATCTTGTGCCATATGCTGAAGATACATACTTTTTTCTCTCTTATAATTTCAAACTATTGGCTTTTTATCCTGATTCTATTTGAAAGCTTATTATCAAGTGATTAACATCCTAAATAACTTCTCCCTTGACTCTGTGTCCTACCATTGCTATTCTCTGTATTTTTTTGAATTCTCAAAAGATTTTATTTAAAGAGTTATCTACACACATTTCCTCCACTTTCTCAATTCTTATTCAGCCTGAAATTTCTCTGGAAGACATCCACAACAATCAGAATGTCAAATCCAAAAGACATTTTAAAAATCATTTCTACACTAGACTTCTAGCTTCTGCTTAAAAACAGCAACCATGCAGTCCAATCACTTCATCTAGAATAATTTCATTTTTCTCCTTCTTTTACTACCTCTCCAACCCCTCCAGATTAATCTTCCATGTTGGCTATTCTTTTTGTTCTCACTAACCCAGAAATATTGCTCTTTCTCGAGGTTTAATTTTTAGCCACTAATCTTCTTATAAGCACCCCAGGTGAGCACTCATTTTTTAAAGAAAAATTATAGCCAAGCTTCTGCTTACTATAAATCTATATCTCCATTGTTAAATCTATATCTCTATATTCTCACTGAATATTATCAGAGATTCAAATTCCTACATTCATCTATCCAGGGGAAAAACTCACTTGGATATCTTACAGGCACTGAAAATCAAACTTACCTCTTCCTCACACAAACATCTCCCTTGCTCATATTTCTCAGTTAATTACCCTCTAGCTTATCCATTTTCTTGAGCAACAGTTACATTATCTGAGATTCTTTGCTGTTTCCCAATCTACCAGATCTGTCTTGATTGAGTTCCACTGAATTTTTCTTTCTAGTGCTATGACTGATGCCCTTGTTCAAATCACTGTCATCACTCACCTTAACTATTACATAGTCATAAATCAGTCACCCTACCTCTACTTTTGCCTCAAAAACAGCCTACAAGACTCGATGTGATTATGTAAGTATGTGCTTAAAATCATTTTTGGTTCCCAGTATCCTTACCATGGGATTATAGATCTCCTACCACCTCAGTCCTGCCTAACTTTCCAGAATCTTTTACTTCTATCCTTTAGAAAATATGTCCTTTAGTAATCCACATTGACTTTTTGCACAGAGAAGCCATTCTCTCATACCTCCATTGTTTTAAACGTAATTTCCTCTTTAAATAGAATGTTCCCTTGCCACACTGCTCTTCTTTACATAGCTAACTATATATTTCCCCTCAAGATGCAAGTCATCTCTTCCCTCTTCCCTAAGAGTCTTCCCTGCTTTCTAAGAAATAATATTTACATTTTTATTAAAATACCATATTATAACAAAATTCTCTGTATTTCTATTAATATGTCTAAATGTACCTTCCTGTATTATGAATCCTTTAACTATGTAACATATTTTATTTTCTTTTGTATGCCTAGGACTTTGCCCAATACCCAGTGAACAACAGGTATCAATACATTTGAATTAATTCTATTTATAACTACTTTTAAAAATCAAGAAACCAAAGCAGTAAAAAGACAAAATAACTACTTACTGCTTTTTGAGATGGACAAAATATGGTTTTCCCTCTATTGTAATGATATAAGCAACCTATAACAAAAGTATACAAAAAATTCAATAATAACACTTGTAAATAATGCATGCTAAATAATGTGTTTTCTCTAAATTATGCCTTAAAATATTGACAAAATTAATAATAATAATAACAATATATAATCATTATATTGGCTTTCCTTTCTATGCAGACCTTTGAGCTTCAGAATTCTAGATCAAGAACTAGGTGGCAAAGCACTCATGTGCCTGCTATGCACTATTACTCACATTTCCAAGGGAGAAGATTGCCTGATAACTGTCATCTTTTGGCTCAAACAGAACCCACCATCAAGGATGTTCACCTCACTTGAGATGACCTGTGCTTGCTTTCCCTCAGCCCTCTTAGAACGCAAATTGCCTTGCTCATTGGAAGAGACACTCCCAAAAGATAGAACTACAAGAAATGTAATACACCTCCAGAAACATAAAAAGTGCCATTGCATTTTGTTTATCTGTGTGAGCAACCAGACTCCTCCAGAATAAAATGTAGGAGAGATTAGGACAGCAAAGACATGTCTAGGTAACATCCTAGAAGATAACATGAATTGCAATGGTCAGTAAATTGTGTATTTGGTCAATTTTTAAAAATTATTTTAGCAAGAGAAATAGCCATTTAAAAGTTTCAATTCCTTAAGTGTATTAGAGCATAAAAATGTTCTTTGCACCGGGCAAATGTTCTGGGAAGACTCCCTTGAATGGCATTCCAGAAAGGAGTATAAGTCAAATTTGAAGGGGACATTTAAATTGTGCCCTCTAAAAAGCCCTTGTTATTAAACAAGTAAGATGAAAATTAAAGGGAACTATGAAAGCACCAATAAAATTTAAAATACATATTTCTTACAAACAAAGCTACAACAAAAAAAACTAGAATAAACTTTAAAAATGTACAAAACCAACAGAAGGAAAAAACTCTCAAAAGATACAGCATTATCCAGAGTCTCTCCAACTGTTCATAAACAATATCCAACTGATATGAGATGAACTGTGATGCCCCCAAAAATTCACAAGTTAAAGTACTAACATCCAGTACCTCAGAATGTGACTGTATTTGGAGATAGGGTCTTCATGGCTAACCCCATACTTAATTGTGGGTAACTTGAAGATCTATCAATAAATCAGGAACAAGGCAAGTATGTTTCCTATCACCACAGCTTTTCCATATCACACTGAAAGCCCTAGCTAAGGCAATAAAACAAGAAAAGTAAATAAAATTGATACAGATTGGGAAAGAGGAAATCAAAGTGCCTTTGTTCACAGATTACATGATCATCTACGCAGAAAATGTGAAAGAATTACCAAGAAACCTCCTGGCACAAATAATCAATTATAGAAAGGTTGCACAATACAATTTTAACACACAAAAGTCAACTGCTTTCCTGTGTAACAACAATGAACAAGGTAGAATTTAAAATTTAAAAAAAATTTAAAAACACTATATTAGCACCTCCAAAAATAAAATACTTAGGTATAAATCTAACAAAATGTGTACACGTGAGGAAAACTACAAAACTATAGTAGCAAGAAATCAAAAAGAATTAATATAGAGAGATATCCCATGTTTACGGATAGGAAGACTCAATATTGTCAAAATGTAAGTTCATACCAACTTCATCTGTAGGTCAGTGCAATCCCAATAAAAATATCAGCAAGGGATTTTGTGGATATAAAGAAGTTGATTCTAAACTTTATATGGACAGGCAGAAGACCCAGAATAGCCAACACAATATTGAAGTAGAAAAAAGTTATACGAATGACACTACTCAACTTTAAGACTTACTATAATCTACAGCAATCAGAACAGTGTGGTATTTTCAAAAGAATTATCAAATAGATCAATGGAACAGAATAAAGAGACCAGAAATAGATCCACATAGATACAGTCAACTAATCTTTGACAAAGAAGCAAATGCAATAAATGGTGATAGAACATATCCACATGCAAAAAAAAAATTTATTTAGACACAGACCTTATATTCTTCACAAAAAGTAACTCAAAATGGATCACAGACCTAAATGTAAAATGTAAAACTATAAAACTCCTAGGCGATAACATGGAAGAAAATCTAGATGATGTGTTTGGTGATAACTTCCTAGATACAAGACCAAAGGCATTATTCACGAAAGAAAGAATGGAAAAGCCAGACTTCCCTAAAATTAAAATTTTCTGCTCTTCAAAAGACATTCTCAAGTTAATAAGAAGATAAGCCACAAACTTTAAGAAAATACTTGCAAAAGACATATCCAATAAAGGACTGTGATCCAAAATATACTTCAAACTCTTAAAACTCAACAATGAGAAAACAACCAACTTGACCTAAAAATGAGCTAAAAGCCTTGACACCTTCACCAAAGAAGATATATGGATGTCAGATAAGCATATGAAAAAGATGTTCCTCATCATATGTCATCAGTGAAATGAAAATTTAAACAAAGATATATACGACTATACACCTACAAGAATGGTTAAAATCCAGAATATTCACTTACACCAAATGCTGGCAAGGATGTAGAGCAACAAAACTCTCATTCATTGCTGAATGAGAAAATAAGCAGAAATGCAAAATGGTACAGCCACTTTGGAAGACAGTTTGGCAGTTTCTTAACAAAAGTAAACATACTCTTACAATATGATCCAGTGATCACACTCTTTGGTATTTACCCAGAGGATGAAAACATGTCCACATAAAATCAAGTACATGGTTGTTTATAGAGCTTTATTCATAATTGCCCAAATTTAGAAGCAACCAAGACATCCTTCAGTATGTGAATGGATAAACTGTGGTACATCCGAAAATGGAATGTTATATAGCACTAAAAAGGAATGTGCTATCTAGCCATGAAAAGATATGGAGGAAACTTAAATGCATATTATTAAGGGAAAGAAGCCAATGTGAAAAAGCTATGTACTGTGATTCCAACTATACAACAATCTGGAAAATACAAAATTATGAAGATAGTAAAAAGATCAGTGGTTGCTACAGGTTGTGGGAAGGGAGGGATGAATAGGCAGAGAGAGAGGTTTTGCAGGGGCAGTGAAACTACTCCATATGATACTACAATGGTAGGTACATGTCCTTAAACATTTGTCAAAACCCATATAATACACAACACCAAAAGTGAACCCTTGGACTATGGGTAATAATGATATGCCAATGTAAGTTCATCAATTGTAACAAATGACCACTCTGGTGGGGGATGTTGATAATGGGGGACACTACACATGTTTGGAGGATTAAGTAATATCAGAAATATCTTTACCTTCTGATCAATTTTGCTTTAAACCTAAAACTGCCCCTAAAAATAAAGCCTATTAAAAATTAATTGTGTTGCAGAAAACAATTGACAAAAGAAATGTATCTCTTTCAGTGTCAAATTTGTTCTTAAAGGGAACAATATTACTTATGAACAGAAAAATTTCAACTTGAAATGGATAAGTATTACGGCACTTTCCATGACTATCTTTTGAAATAGATGTAATACTTTGAAGAATTCAATTATTTTACAGGCATGTTAGTTACTAAATATTTTTCCATCATGGGAAGAAATGGAATCATCATGTGTAGTATCGGAGATGAAGGTAATAAAAATTGATGACAATGTCTTTTTCTGTCAGTGGACATTTTAAAAAGTTGAGAGATGCAACATAATCCTGCAGAATGGAAAAGCAATTTAGGAAGGGTAATGTTGTTAACTTTATGTCAGTATATGTTCAGTATACCATCTCACAATGCTAATGTCCAGCATGTTTTCTCACTAAGAAATGTTCAATTTAAAAAGAATAAAGTAAATTGGATGGGAGCACTGTAGAAATTATGTTACCATATAAATGGAACATAGAGTGTAACTGCAAAGAGTTTTATAAGCAAATTCTGCAAAACAGAAAACTGTTAAGAGAAGTCGAATCATCAGGAAAATACACATCAGAGAGAAGTACCTAATTTAGATACTTACAATTTATTTCAGATGAGAAACAGATAATTTTAGTATAAGTAAGCTCATGCAATATTTCTTTTATCTTTACGTATACATGCATAGGCAATTAGAAATAATTCAAATTTAACTGGGTGTCCTGTGTTTTTACTTGCTAAATTGTGGAGCTTTCCAGGTCCTTAGGCACTTTTTCTTTTGCAGGTCCTAATTCATATTACACCAAATATATTCAAACACAGTCACATCCCACATTAACAATAATTTTCTGTTGTAATGTAATACTGTTATCAATAAAACTGAATAAACTATTGATATCAAAAAATATTAAAAGGTATTTTAAGCTGGTATAGTTAAAAAAACACACACTGAATTTCCACATTATTAAATTAATAATTTAAAAATCCTAGAGATTAGACAAACGGGAAACTCAAAGATTGCTCATAAATAATGGGGGGGTCGTATAATTAATCTCAGGAAAAAGGAAATTAAACAAAGATGAAATGAATCAGAAAAAGAAGCTGGAGTAGGGCTAATACACCACAACCTAGCTAGTAATTTCTCGGGAGGCATCAGAGACGGATGTTCAAAGGTACATGGCATGCATGTTGGTAAATAAAACCCAGCTACTAAAGGAAGAAAAGGTGAACGAAGGGTATATGGGGAAAGAGAAACATAATACAAACAATATTTCCTTATGTCAAACAGGGAGGAAAGGCTTTTAAAACCTCTAAAAGGAAATAAAATAAATTTGGAGACCTATAATTATGACTAGCATTAGATTATCCTGTGTTAGAAGGAACCATGTGAGAAGTAGATTTTCCTGGGGAATTATTGGAGAATGAACAGCCACTAATAGCCAGCTAAGACTGTGAAATCCATGTACTAATTACCAGATAAACTGAGGATCATCACCATGCAAATCCTTGCTGACTTAACGAAAAGCTGACACAAACAGCTGGTGGAATCACTGGGGCTAGGACTAGGGTATCAGAAAACTCAGTAATCAAGATAAATAATACTCCAACGCAACATTTTTTAAATACAAAAAAACTACATGAAAACCATGAAAAAAATATCAAAATTTTACAGAAAGACAGAATCTGACCCAGTAGTTACATGATTGACCTCACTTGCCTCACCTTAATTCTGGTCCTAGGGCAATTCCAGCTTTTGGTTACCCACTAAAATTTGAACTTGGACGATCCTATCCTCAAAATTTGGCCCTGAAGTATCCTATCCCTAAAATCCTTCATCGTCAACAGAAACATACACACAGAGTCTCACATGTTCATTCACACCAAAATGCTCCCTGTGGTGAACCTGTTCTGAGCTGTCAGCTCTCCCTCCAAGAAGTGTGTCCTGACTATATTCGGCACCTCTGGTCTTCAGCCTTGACATTAAAGGCAACTTAACAAAATTTAAGATAAAAAAATATTATTTGCCAATTACATTTTTTTCTGGACCTCTTTGTGCACCCGATGATGAAATCTTCTCAGGAACTGTGGTGTGCAGAAAGGTTTTATGAGGATCTAAAAATAAAAATAAGCAATGTTATTTTGATCCTTGTGATCTTACATTATTCATTTCTAAGTCTAATTCTGTATTTGTTTCTCTACATTATCAGTCATTTAAAAAATAATCTACACATCTTGTCCTTTCCACAGTCTTTCTAGGCTACAAATTTCTGACCGCTCCCCGCCTCTCCCCACAAACACACACGCACACACAGAGCTTAAAGGGCACTTTGACTGCTTGACTAAGTTAACACTTAATACTAATTTACAGTGTTGTAAAGAGGCGCAGAAATGAGAAAACACAGATGCATCGATAAAGTGAAATCATTTGTACAAAAGAATATACAATATTGGATACTAGGTTGATCTGCAGTTTTCAATGGAGCAGGTAGAGGATAGTAGTTGCCAAATAGAGAAATCATTAATAGCTTCTTTATGGGGCTGCAATTATTCCTAGAGTAGTAGAATTTTGTATGTGGGGAAAAAACACATATTTGGGTTTTGTTCATTTTACAGATAAGGAAACCATTCCGAACAATTGAAAAGATTTTCTGCCCGAGTCTGCGTCTCTGCCTTTTTGGCCCCAGATCTTGTAGCCAGGGGCCAGGAGAAAGTCGGTGGCGAGAGCAGGGAACCCAGGTAAAACCTGGGCCTGGACCTAGGCCGAAAAGTACCGCCCCCTACGGGAACAAAGTTCTCCTCGGAAGCCTGGAGTGGAAGGGGGAGCACGTCTCCAGCCTTACCCCCGCCTGCGTGCAGCCAGCCAAGGCCAGCGAGAAGCACCAGCAGGAGGAACATGGCTCCGCTGTCCTGGAGCCGCCCAGTAAAAGCAGTTGAGGTGTTCAGGCAGGTAAGGCACCGCTCGCGCAGAGCAGCTGCGTGCACGAGGCCGCGTGAGAAAGGGTACAGGAGGGAAGGAAAACGCAGAATGGGGGCTCTCTGCTCCTCGGCGGGGAGGAAGCGAGTGGAGGCAACTCATGCGCAGCTGGCAGGCAGCTGAGTGCTCAAGAGAAGCCTCTCAGCGTTGACACAGGGTCGGATTAATGTTGGAAAGGCTGCCTGGTTTTCACTTCTCAGGTTAGGGTGTTGCCTGGTGAGGCTTTTGTTTATATCTTTTACTTGGCCATGGCTTTTTAAATTAATTTCTGGTTACAGTGAGAAAAAGAAACAAATATAAAATGCTCAGGTTACTGATAGCAAACAGGTTTCCTCCCGTTACATGAATGTACCGCCAAACAATTGAGCTAGAATCGGGCAAAGTGCGTTTGGAAAAAAATGTTGCAAACGCTGTGACTTTCTGGATTGAATGATTGGCTACACCATTACAAGACAGCTTTTTAATACAGAACATCTCATACAATCCCTGCTGATATGGAGACTTCCAACATACCTTCTCTGCTATCCCAAGCTATTACTGCTATACTCTGTGTAATCCTGCAGTCCCTAATTTTTACTTCTTTAATTAGCCCTTTTAAAATTCTACCTCTATTAGAAAGAAGCAGAAACAGTTTGATTTTGGGGGGGTCCATGGGGACTCTCTGTAGGTCCTAGCCCACATCATACTTAATACACTACAGTACAGCCGCATCCCCACATTAACTGTAATTTTGCAGTAAGAAATGCTGAAAGTATACTTATAAATTTGCTTTGAAATTACTTGTCTGTTATGCAAAACTAAGGGAAGTTATTACCAGAATAACAATAACAAATAATCTTTAAATAGAGCCAAGTGACCAAGAAATAAAGTCACAATAGATTAAACAAATAGTAGAATGGATATATTTGCTTAATGAATTAGTAATTTGGAATATCAGATTGACAATTGTCCCAAAAAGGAACAGGGAAAGATAACAAAAAAATAGAAATACAAAAATAAAATTAAGTGATATGGAAAACAGAAGTAGAACTGTCAATATCCAGAGAATAGCATTTCAAAAGAAGAGAAAAATCAAAATAGGAGAAAACATTTAAAGGAATAATTGAAAAAGTTTCTGTAAATTTAAAAATTAAGAGAATGACCTTAGATTGGAAAGGACCCAGAGACTAAAAACTGGGTATTGGAAAGCAAAAAATAAAATAAGACACACCTGAAATTTAAAATGACATCAAGGAGAAAATTCTAAAATCTTCCAGAGGAAAAGAACAGATCACCTACCCAGGAACACAGATCAGATCAGATCAGATCAACATTAATAGCCATACTGGAGGCATGAAATCAGTGGGTTCATATTATTAAAGTGTTGACTGAAAAGAACTTTGGAACATTTTTGAAATGTTAAAACACAATTTAAAAAATGTTCTCCAGTATGTAAGTTTGAAAAGGTTTGCCATAAAGATCCATATTGGAAAGGCATTTCATAGAAGTAACTACACAGGGAAACAGGAGATGCTATTAAGTGGCATCAGAAGTAATAATAATAAACTGTCTTTAAAAATTTGTTTATATGTAAGAAAAAATACCAAATCAAATAAAATGGGAGTATATATTTCTAATACCCAGAATCATATTTTTAGACAATATTACTATAATGGGAAGGAAGGAAAGGGGAGATGCTAGAGTAATAATCTCTTC
Source organism: Lepilemur ruficaudatus (assembly GCA_963574885.1). Lineage (NCBI taxonomy): Eukaryota > Metazoa > Chordata > Mammalia > Primates > Lepilemuridae > Lepilemur > Lepilemur ruficaudatus. The sequence continues at coordinate 26,755 of CAUYRT010021867.1, forward strand.
AGTTTGAAAGATTTTAACACCCATTTAAATATCTAAATAGCTTTAAATATATCACCAAAAATTGATAGGAATATAGGGGAAAGTTGGCAAAAGTATCATCAGAGTTGGAGATTAAAACACATCTCTTATATTAATAATTATATTGATAAGTCAAGCAGACAAAATTTAATGAAATATATATACATATGTGAATTGGATGGCAAACAAGCTTGATCTATTAGACATTTGTACAATTCTAAATCAACTATAAAGAACACACATTCTTCCCAACGACCCAAGGAACATTTACAGAATGATCCTATCTTTGGTCTTAAAATATTTCAACCAATTCTAAAGAATAAGCACATAGTTGAGTTTATATTTGTTTCCATTTATATTGATAATCACTACATACTAATTGGACCATTTAGTCAATTTAAAATTAAGGCATTTTTGATATAGTGGGGTTGTAATATATCATCTTACTGGCTGACATCTGACTTTCTATTTTTCTCTCCATTCTTGCCTTCTTTTGATTGATTATTCTTTATTATTCCATTTTCCTACTTTATTGGCATGACAGATATGTAGTTTCAAAATTTTTCTTTTAGTGGTCACCTTAGAATTTTAGCATCTACCCAGGATAATCTCCCTGTCTTAATATCTGCTATTAACCTTAATTACATTTGCAAGTTTCCCTCACAGAAATACATACTTTGGTTTTTCCTTGAATAACTACAGAATAGGAATCTTGGAAAGATATCTTTAGAATTATGCCTACAGTAATGCCTCCAAGTCCTCTGGGCCTTTATCAAAGAGATTTAGACATGATTCCTCAGGTGTCATTCTTTGAGGGTGATATTTTAGCAGGTTTTTGAGAGAGTATGAAGGTACAGCCTCCCTGATTCTGCCATGGTGTATACTCACTTTAACCTTCTGTTACTAGTGTTTATTCTACTTCTGTCAAAACAGAATGGCTTACAAAGTTCACCAAGTCCTTCTGTAATCCAAGATGCCTAACCTGAATTGGATCATGTCCAACCTGAAAAGTTATATGAGAAATGAGAGTGCCATTGAAATGATGAGCAAGGTTCATCTCTCCACACAAGAAATAGCTGACATTTTGGAACTTCACCTCTTATGAGGCACTCTTCTATGTTCTTATAGCTGCTACATGATTATGGGATGGCTCCAGCACCCTCACTTCCAAATGGCTAAGAAGGCAAGCACATGAAACAGCCTCTTGGCATAGGCTCAAAGAGAAGCGTGAAGGAGCATAAGTCAAGTAAGCAAAATTGAAGACAGTACTCATGAAACTTATCTGGACTCTAGAGTTCCATCAAGCTGCTCCTTATAGAGTTCTATTACTTGTCTGTACCTAGTGGTGTAGTGAACTTGTCTGGCATTCTAATGGTTGGAGAAATGTGACCAGCATTGAATTGCGCAAGTTCCTGTACATTCAAGTTTCTGACATTTCAGACAGCATTGAAAAACTATTTTTCCATGTCCATGTTCACCAAATTTCTAGTATACATTGACACTGAACCACACTGTTTATGTGAAGACAAAGCCTACAGACTCTCTGACACATCAAACACACTGAAAGCAATTAAGTGAGGGAGTGAATAAAATGGACATGAAGAAAAGGATATTGCCTGTGTGTGGGTCCAGGCCAAGGGGATTCATATGACAGCAGGAGAACACCTTCCAGTAGCTCATGAGTATGAAGTTAGCTACAAATTAGCTCTTGCCCCAGGCACCCTATGGTTCCTAAAATCACTGACCCTTCCTGTTAATGGTAGATTGCAATGGGTCGCTCACTGTCCTCACTTCAGCTAATTCTCATTTGGTTACGCAGATGACAAACTCTTCAGTAGCTACATTATCTGTGATGCTATAGTACTTGTTCAGAAAACACATTTTGCACCCGCTGTCTTTGAAGAGGGCATATTTACATCTGAGGTTAGCAGAGCTGGACCAAGGGTCTAGGCAGTTCAACTGGATTCAGGAAATGCACATGCATTCTATTACACAAGACAATAAACTGGAGAGGGAGACTTGGAAATGTAGTGGCTGGAAAAACCACAACTCCTCTCTCCAGTTCCTCCTGGAGCTGACCTACTTCAAATAGTGTTCTTTCTAGCTGAAATGCATTGTATTACAGACATGCACTAGCTGCATATGGTGTTCATTGTGAAATATCTCTTTATCTGTGTCCACAGAGAAGAATGTGTAAGAAAACAAAGGAAGCATAAATAAATGGGAACACCATGTTATAATAGATTGGAAGATTTAATATTTTAAAATGACAGTACTACCAAAAGCTATCTATAGGTTCACTGCAGTCCCTATCAAAATCTCAAAGGTGTTTTGTTTTGTTTTTGCAGAAATAGAAAAATCTATCCAAAAATCCAATTGGATATTTCAGGATTTCTCCAAACAAGTTAAAATTTAAACCAAATATACTGACTCTATTAAGGATTGTGAAGAAGCTACTTCTATAATATGTTAGTTAAAAACTCAGATCCCATAAGCAGAATCTTCTGTCACCCTTAAATTATAGAGAGAAATAATTCGTAAAACTGAAGGAGACATAACAGACCAAGATCTGAAAAGTTTACCTTAGATTTTCGTCATTTAAAGATAGGATTGAAGAGATTCTTGTAGAAAGCATTCTGGGACTAGATAGACCAGCATAGAACTGAATTGAAAGGATTCTCATCAGCTCTACAGCTTGCCCATGAGCATCCAAAAACACTTAAAAAGACTGAGCCTCTTGGCCCTTTTTTGAACATATGAAAAGAAGAAAAATTATTGGATATTACAAAATTATGAAGCTCACCAGATCTCTAGAGTTATGAAAACCATAAGCAAACACCCTCAGAATATGTATCACATGTCTAAGAAGTTACTTGTGCGAGTCTTTACCAATTGCAAAGAACGCAGTTCTCCTGAGAATAAATACTACAAATCTGCCTACATAAACTCTTCTTCACTAAAATTAAGGAAGATGAATTGACAATTATTTTCTTATCTTTATTAAAAACCAATTAGTATATTTACTGGATGGTGATTTCATTTTAAAACAAAATTGGAGACCATATGTTCAAGATAATTGCATCCTGTTACAATTAGCACTTTAAAAAAAGAAACTTATTCTGGTTTTCATATATACATTTAAATTAAAGCCATAGAATATTCCTATGAAGTAGATTAAAATATATTTACTACTAATATAAATTTTCTGTGGCAATGCCATTTGCTGAATGTCCAGTAATAATGATCATCTAATAATAAATAATAAAACAATGATTTGGGGGATCAAGACAAAATTACCAGACCATGAATATTTTTATTTTGTTAATGAAATATAAACATTTATTTCTATTCTGTTCTGAAGTAATTTAAGTAAGGGAAACAATAAAAGTTCTCAAAAAACATGAAATAGGTCAATTTGAGGTACTATTAATATTTTACATATTTTATAAATGTTTGCATAGGTGAGGGGCTTTGAGCAATTCTCAATAATTCACTTCCCAAAAGGTTACTGCTTTTTTTTACTAAGACATCCTAAAATGTGCAGAATTTTCACAAACACCTGTTTTTATAATGCTACCTAACATTAATTTTTGAATGTATAACCACTATTTTAATATTCATTTTCTCTAGGTAAATATGTAATATGTTTGATTTTGATTCCACAAGATATGATTTCAACAATTAACTTCCAAGGCCACACAGGTGTAAATCTGAATCTGAAGTATAAACATGCAATTTAATAGGAAGTGTATACATTATCTATATGTCAATTCTTATTTTTTTCCAATAAATAGGAAACCATTTCAACATCTTTAAATACAAAAAATATTATCACCTTAATGGTGATAGTCCCCGATGAAGAATAGCAATACAACTTAATGCATAAGTACATTGGAAATGGTTTCTAAAGATGCATCATATCAGATCTGCATGTATCCTGTTTTTTTTTTTTCTTTTTAATGGTCCTATGGTCTGAATGTGCCCTCAAAATTTATGTGTTGGAAACCAAATCCTCAATACAATGGTATTGAAAGGTGGGTCCTTTTAGAGCTATTTAGGTCTGAGGACTCTGCCCTCATGAATGGATAAATGCCATTGTGAAAAGGGTTATGATAGAGGGAGTTTGGTCCTTTTATCACTCCTTCCATACCTTTTGCCATGTGAAGACACAGCATTCCTCCTCATTAGAGGATGCAGGTTCAGCCAGGTGTGGTGGTTCATGCCTGTAATCCTAGCATTCTGGGAGGCCAAGGCAGGATGATCGCTCAAGGTCAGGAGTTCGAAACCAGCCTGAGCAAGAGCAAGACCCTGTCTCTACTAAAAATACAAAGAAATTAATTGGCCAACTAAAAATATATAGAAAAAATTATCCAGGCATGATGGCACATGCCTGTAGTCCCAGCTACTCTGGAGGCTGAGGCAGGAGGATTGCTTGAGCCCAGAAGTTTGAGGTTGCTGTGAGCTAGACTGACGCCATGGCACTTTAGCCCACTAGCCTGGGCAAAACCTTGACACTCTGACAAAAAAAAAAAAAAAAAAAAAAGAAGATGCAGACTCAGAGTGCCATCTTAGAAGCAGAGAGCAGCATTCACCAGACAACCGAACATGCCAGGAATCTTGATCTTGGACTTTCCAGCCTCCGTAACTGTGAGAAAATAAATTTCTGTTCTTTTTAAATTACCCATTCTCAGATATTTTCTTGTATTGGCACTAGTGGACTAAAACAGAAATTGGTTCCAGAGAAATGGGGTATTGCTATAACAAGTACTTAAAATTGTGAAAGCAGCTTTAGAACTGCGTAATGGGTAGAAGCTGGAACAGTTTTGAAGTGAATGCTAGAAAAGGCCTATGTTGTAAATGGAGCATTACAGACAATTCTGGTGAGGGTTCAGAAGAGAAGAGTAGTATAAAAAGTAATATAGAGATTACTTAGGTGGTCATGAACAGAATGCTGGTAGAAATATTGATGGTGAAGACTATTCTGATGAAGTCTCAGACAGAAATGAGAAGATATTGGAAACTTTGATTTTTCTTTAATATAACTATCTGTTTAGTAAATTTTACATTTATTTCCTGAATTATTTTTCTGGTTTCATTAAATAAGTTTTCCTTTTGCTCTTGGATCTCATTGAGCTTCCTTATAATCCATATTTGGAACGCTTTATCTGTCATTGCAGTATTTTCATTTTAGTTGAGATCCATTGCTAGAGAGCTGGTGTGCTCCTTTGGGAGAGTCCTTTCACTCTGATTTTTCATACTTCGTTCTTGTGCTGATTCTTTTTGATCTAGAGCACTGTCACTTTTTGTTTTGGTATTTTCTTTTGTCTAGATGGTACTTCCCTCCGCCTTAAGGATGTACCTGTAGCGTATGTTGGGTAAAGACTTTTGGCTTTGCTTGTGGGTACTTTGATGGATATCTAGCTTCTGGATAGATGCCTTGTTTTATAAATATTCTTAGTGTGGTGGTATTCTTAATTGCTAGTTATTTGGAAGCTGTAAAGGTGGTGTACTGTGGGGGGAGGGGCAGAATTCCTGTCTCTTTTTGACAAGGGGAAATGGAGGTCTTTGAAATTCTTTCTCTTTTCCCAGCCCTGTGGTCTTCTTAACACTATAAATTATATGGGATACCCAATTTAATCTATGTGTCAATAGGTGATGCTTGCTGGTAAGAGTCAACCACACTCTATATGATTGAACCAGTAAATGCTGTAATGGGCTGTACAAGTTGTCCTCTCTGCCAGTAGGTGGAGCTTGCAGGAAAGAACCAGCTGGAGTGGTGTTTTTTGGGACCTGTGATGGTCTCTAGACCCTCAGGAGAAGCACTTGAATGCCCCAGGTGGTAGGCAGGACACTTGAGCTCCCTGGGGAGTCCTTACTCACTCTCCACCACAGAAGAGGCAGGTGAGGAGTGAGAGGAGAAAGACTGGGTGGGGCTGGGTTAGGTGAGCCTGCCTTCAGTCTTCACAAAGGTAGGCTCAATAGCTGTCTTTGCAGGGGTCAAGAGTCAGCTCCTAGACCACCGGGGAAAGCCACCAGGGAGGGGCTGAGGCCCCACAAAGACAGAAAGTCTGCTCATGGGGGAAGAGAAGTATGGAATTCACAGTTTGGCTGTTGGGAGTGAGTTTTACTCTTCTCCCTCTTCCTTTGCTGAGAGGATCTCCTTCTGGTGTCTTGCTGCAAGCAACAACCAAAACTAGCAGAGCTCACCAGCAATGGCACCACAGGGTGGGAGCTTCCCTGCCCAGGATCCTGCCTCAGACCAAAAGCATGGCTTTCCTGTAGGGGGAGGGGTCCTCCACGAGTGCCCTGCCACTCAGACACATACTGCTCTCTCCTCTCAGTTCTGCCCAAGATTAGTTCACAAGCCTCCCCTTTGTGCTCCTGAGCAACACAATTGAGTCCTAGAGGTAAAGTATCCAGCCTGGAGGTCTGTCCCCTGATCCCCCAAGTTTAATCCCCTATCATGCCAGGAAGAAGCATGGTGGTGCTGAGATGCCTATGGCACACTCAAGCAGACTTACTGTCTCTTCACTGTGGAGTATGCCCTGCTCTGCTGGGCAGATAAGCCAAGCAAGCAGCATCAGGGAGGGCCAGCAGACAAGCTCAGTGCTTACACTCTGAGCACCCCTTGGTCTGGTGCAGGTCTTTGAGAGATATGAGCCACACTCTCTGTGGGAGCCTCAGTGTAGTGGACATGCCAACATAGGGGAAGCAACCACTGCTGAGAGTCCTGGCTCTGTTGTCCCTTGGGGTATTCATGCTACTCAGCAGCATTGGTAGTGGAAGTGGGAGGGGAAGAGCAGGAAAAGAGTCTGAATGTAGAACTGACACTATGGTCTCCTTTGTTCCTCTCCCCAGAAGTCAGCCCACCTTGAATGTCCAAGCTCTGGGATCACACAGTTACCACCACCCTTCCCCCCACCCACAGTCCCCTGTGACCACTGCAGTTTGGGCAGGAGTTGGGAAATGTTTATGTGGGGACCAGTGACATGAAAACTGAAGGGCTGAAGCTCCCTGGGTGGGGACAAAGGCACACAATTGGAGGAGAAGCAGTATAGCACCTGCCATTTCAGCTCAGGTGTGTGGTGATGGGGACCAACCCTGAGAAGGCTGCCAGCCCAGTGCTTTGTTTGCAAGAAATTCCCAGTATACTAGTAGCAGCAGCTTTGGGGCTTGTGAGGGTGGAAAAGCTCTCAAGCAGCTTGGCAGCCTGCTAACTACCAGAGGTGTGAGAGAAGGAAAAACAATAGGCCCACCTACCCTTTCCACTGCACTACAAGTTTCTCAGGGGTTGATCTCTGCCAATATCTTGCTCCTTCTTGTTCTGCTTTGCAATTTATTCCCATGGAATCTCTGGTAGGTTCTGGCACTTTCCCCTCATAATTATATCTGATCTATGTTTTTTTCATCTAAAACTTTTCCTTCTTTCTGAGACAATCTGACAACCAGTGTCTCTAGTCAGCCATCTTGCCCCCTAGTCTTGTATCTATGTGTTTCAAAAGTGTTTTTAATTGCTTTCTGGAGCATTTTTATAATAGTTGCTAAATATCCTTTTCTGAAAATTTCAATAGCTATTGTCATTTCAGATTTAATGTTAATTGTCTTTTTCTCATTCAAGTTGAGATTTTCCTGGATCTTGGTATTACCTAATTTTGGACCATGTTTTGGACATCTTGAATCTGTGTTTTAAGACTCTGGTTCCTATTTTTACTTTTTGTTTTTAGCAAGTAGTCAACATGTTTATATTTGGATTACATGCCTTGGCTCACTTTTGTTGGCTGTAGTCAAAGGTCAATTTAGTTTATAAACACTGTTAGCCATAACTGTTCCATTCATGTGATACTTAAACGGCAGGTCTCCTCTCCACCATCTTTGCAGCATTAACTGTAAAAGCTAAGAGGTTCAGCTCATTATTAGAGCCTTTGTATGGAGGATGGTGTTCCACCCACTGACTTAACAAAGGGATCACCTTATTACTGCAGAAACGTGGAGATAGAAATCAGAGTTTCATACACAGGCTCTGTAAGAGGAGCAGCATTTCCTTGTTACTGTCATGAGTGTTGAAATAAGATCTCACTCACTGAGTCTAGTGCTGCAATACTTGGTATGGAGGAAAGGTGCTGCTTTTGTCATGTGGTGTTTGTCTCTAAAAAGACATTCATGGTTAAAACATTTATAACCTGCTGGGCTGCTATTTTTTTTTTTTTGTCCTTTGTTTAGAAAGAGCAAGATTTTGTTGGAGCTATTTTTAGTCTGCGCCCATTGGTATTTCCAAGTTGTCAGTTTTTTAATTGTTCAAACCAAGATATATAGGAAGCAGGCAAAAAGCCACAGGGAACTTATTTTTGGCTCAATCCTCAGGTCCCATAGTCTCTAACCAATCTGCTTTCCTTTCTTCACCTTTCAGAGTCTTCTGATAGTTGAAATATATTTTCCCCAGAGTTTTTGTTATGAGTAGGAAAATGAGTAAAATGGAATGTGTTTCCTTGACTTTTTCTGTAACTAGAAATATAAAGCCATTTTAGAGGCAGTCTGCCACAGTAGGTTATGTGTTTTTGTAAATCCCATAAAAAACTGTACATTTATAAACTTAATACATTTTATTGGCACCAAATAATATTAAATTATATTTCAAACATTTTTTAAAAATGAGTGAGGTCTTCAGTTTAGGGCCTAAATAAAGTAGCTGCACTTTGCTGTATTCCTACCACTAAATATACATAAAAGTCATGGGCATTATATCTAAAAATAAAGAGCACTTTGAAAGGTGAAGAGAATAAGTGGACTGGCTAGAGATCTCAGGACTGAAAGAACAACATGGAAGTGAGTTCTTCGAGTTTTCTTTTTGACTTATATATTCCAGACTGTGTGTTAGAGAAGCTAAACAACTCAGAAACTCCAAGAGGAGTAGACAAAATAATCACAAAGAAAAGCCTCCTTTCTCTAGAGAAAGGACCAAGAAAGAGTCAATCTATCATGAAAGAAAATTAAATACAACCTCTCTACTACAGCCAACACTACTGGAAAAAGAATAACCCTATCCCATACCATCAGCAAAGGAAAAGTAGGAAGCCTAGACTTCCACTCCTGCCTGGCTGTAAGGAGGCACCTCACTCCCCAACTCAACAGGGTGGCATCAGAGAACACCCAGTGTCGTTAGGACTTTCATACCCACACAAAGCCAGTGGAGGCTTAGTTGGAAGTTAGTTGGAAGCCTCCATCTAACTATAAGGAGGGTTCCCCAACTCATAGTGATTTTACAGGTCACATGAGGAACAATAATAATGTGTCCCTCTATCCCTGCCAGGTAGTGAAGTGTCAGCTGAGGCATTGTCGGTGGTCTGAAATTATACCTCTGCATAACAGTAACCAGACACCCTCCACAAAAGGCATCTGAACAGGAAATCTGGATGTTCACTCTCACCTGCCACTAATAAGTTGGCACTCCCCTTCTCCCACCAGTGCAGAGTCAAAGAAAATTTAAATAAGACCCAAAATGTAATAACGTAATAACAAAAAGGAGGAAAGTCTCACCTGCCTGATAAAAGACAACAGACATAACACAAAGATGATACAGATATTGGAATTCTTTGACAACTATTTTAAAGAAATTATCATAAAAATGCTTCAATGGTCAATTAAGAACACACTAAAAACCAATGAAGAAATGGAATGTCAGACTAAGAGGCCATTCATTCTGTAACCTGGTCAACAGACTGTCACATTCCCTTCCAGTCCTCTTCCCTGCTAGAGGCTGAAAGAAGATAGAAGCAGCCTTTCAGATTGTGGTTCATAATCCAGTCCCGGCAACTTTGATCCTTGACAAAGAACCCAGATGAGAAAGAAATAGTGAAACATCACAGGAAACATGAAGAAAAAGACAGAAAAATCGCCTCCAAAAATAAACTCTCTATCATCACCAACTGATAGCAACCTACTTGATATGATTAATCTGACAGAGAAAGATTTCTGAATATGGATTGTTAGAAAACTCAATGGCATTGAAGAGAAAATTGATTCCCAACATAGAAAAACCACAAGAATGGTTCAGGACATGAATGAAAAATTCTCCAAAGAAATTGAATTGATAAAGAAGAATCAATCAGAAATCCTGGAAATGAAGGAAATATTCAGAGAGCTCCAAAATTCAATGGAAAGTCTTAAGAACAGGATGGACCATGCTGAGGAAAGAGTTTCAGAGCTTGAAGACTATGTCTATGCCCTCAACAAAGCAGAGGAAGAAAAGGAACACAGAAACAAGAGATAAGACTAAAGTTTACAAGAAGTATGGGTATGTAAAAAAAAAACCTAACCTACGGTTGATAGGGGTGCTGGAGGGGGCTAAGGACCACTCACAAGGGCTGGAAAACTTATTTCATGAAATACTAGAGGAAAATATGCCAGGCCTAGCCAGAAATCTCAATATTCAGGTACAAGAAGCACACAGAACTCCTCGAAGACTCAACTTGAAAAGGCAATCACCTCATCATGTGATTATTAGGCTGAAAAAAGTAAATGCGAAAGAAGCAATCTTCCATGCAGCCAGACAAAAACAACAAATAAACTTCAAAGGCAGGCCTATCAGATTAACTGCAGATTTCTCAGCTGAAACCTGACAAGCCAGAAGGGACTGGGTGCCTATCCTTAATCTTCTAAAACAGAATAAAACCCAACTTAGAATTATTTATTCAGCAAAATTAAGTTAAATCTATGAGGGAAAAATAAAGTCCTTCTCAGACAAGCATTCTCTGATGGAATTTGCAAAGACTAGACCAGCCCTATAGGAAGTTCTTAGACCGGCCTTTCACACTCAACAGGGCAATAGGCACTCTTCAAAGTAAAACCATCAAAGAGTTTCAAGGCTAGAACTTGAACTGCAGGATGGCGCAAGGAGTAAAACAAAGCAACTGGACTTTACCCAACAATATGAATGTAAAGCTTCCTCAAATTTCAATCCTTTCAATTAATGCTAATGGCTTAAACTGCCCCCTGAGGAGAAATAGACTGGCAGAGTGGATAAAAATACACAAGCCCGGTATCTGCTGTATACAGGAAACACATCTAACCCAAAAGGATGCATTCCGGCTGAGGGTCAAGGTATGGAAAGCTATCATCCAGGCACACAGAAGTCAAAAGAAAGCAGGTGTAGCTATACTATTTGCAGACAACATAAGCTGTAGAATAACAAAAGTAAAAAAGTATAAAGATGGCCACTTTATATTGGTGAAAGGGAAGATCCAACAAGAAGACCTAACTATTCTTAATATTTATGCACCCAACGTTGGAGCACCTAATTACATAAAGCAAACTTTGTCAGATCTTAATGACTTGTTAACAATACTGCCATAGTAGCAGGTGACTTCAACACTCCACTGAATGATCTGGACAGATCCTCCAAACAGAAAATGAGCAAAGAAGTAATGGACTTAAACAGAACTCTTGAACAAAAAGATCTCACAGATCTCTAAAGAACATTCCACCCAAATAAAGCTGAATTTACATTCTACTCAGTAGCGCATGGAACCTTTTCCAAAACTGACCACATACTAGCTGGCAAATCAGATCTCAACAAATTCAAAAAAACAGAAATTATACCATGTGTCTTCGCTGACCATAGAGACATAAAACTAGAGTTCAATTCCTATGGAAACCATCACCACTTCACAAAGTCTTGGAAACTAAACAATTTATTATTGAAAAACTCTTGGGTCAAGAAGAAAATTCAGAGGGAAATAAAGAGTTTCTTCAAACTAAATGATAAAGGAGACACAAGTGACCAAAACCTGTGGGATACAGCAAAAGCATACGTAAGAGGAAAACTAAGAGCTATAAACGCTCACATCCAAAAGACAGAGAGCTTAGATATTGACATCCTAATGAATAAACAAAAGGAAATGGAAGAAGAAGAGCAAACCAATCCCAATCCTACTAGAAGAAAAGAAATAACAAAGATCAAAGCAGAACTAAATGAAATTGAGAACAAAAGAATAATACAGAAGATCAACAAAACCAAAAGCTGGTTTTTCAAAAAGATAAACAAAATTGATACCCCTCCGGCTAGACTGACAAGAACTCAAAGGGAAAGGACTTTAATAAACTCAATTAGAAATGAAAAAGGGGAGGTCACAACAGACACCACAGAAATACAAAACATTATCTTTGATTACTACAAAAAACTGTATGCTCAAAAACTACATAACGAGGAGGAAATGGACAGATTCCTGGAAACATACAACCTTCCTCAGTTTACCCAGGAGGTAACAGAATTTCTAAACAGACCATTCTCAAGCTCATAAATTGGAGCAGTAATTAAGAAACTCCCAAAACGGAAAAGCCCGGGACCTGATGGCTTCACGTCAGAGTTTTACCAAACATACAAAGAAGAACTCACACCAGTTCTTCGGAGATTATTTCACAACATTAAGAAGAATGAAACCCTTTCTAATTCATTCTATGAAATGAACATCTCTTTAATTCGAAAACCAGGAAAGGACCCATCAAAAAAAGAAAATTACAGACCAATATCCCTCATGAATACAGATGCAAAAATCCTCAACAAAATTTTAGCTAATAGAATTCAGCAACATATCGAAAAAATAATTCATCACGACCAAGTGGGCTTTATTCCTGGGATGCAAGGCTGGTTCAACATTCACACATATATGAATGTAATTCGCCTCATAAATAAAAGCAAGAACAAAGACCATATGATTCTCTCAATAGATGCAGGAAAAGCATTTGACAAAGTCCAACATGGCTTTATGATAAAGACTCTAAACAAAATAGGCAGGGGTGGCTCATTCCTTAAAATTATCAAATCCATTTCTGACAAACCTATGGCCAACATCATACTAAATGGGCAAAAACTGAAATCATTCCCACTTCAAACTTGAACTAGACATGGATGCCCAATTTCTCCTCTTCTATTCAACATAGTGCTCAAAATCCTACCAATAGCAATTAGGCAAGGCGGTGGTATTAAGGGTATCCAGGTAGGTACAGATGAGACCAAACTCTCGCTCTTCACTGATGATACGATATAATATCTAGAAAACCCCATGGATTCTTCCAGGAAACTCCTTGATTTGATAAATGAATTTGGTAAAGTCTCTGGTTATAAAATCAACATACACAAATCAGAGGCATTCATATATGCCAAAAACAGTCAAGCCAAAAATCCAATCAACAAGACAATAACTTTTACTATAGCCTCCGAAAAAATTAAATATCTAGGAGTAAATTTAACAAAAGATACGAAAGACTTATACAAGGAGAATTATGAAACACTGAAAAAAGAAATTATAGAAATGTAAAAAGATGGAAAAATCTGCCTTGTTCATGGATTGGTAGAATCAATATTGTTAAAATGTCCATATTACCTAAAGTGATCTACCAAATAAATGCAATCCCCATCAAAGTACCATCTTCATTCTTTACAGACCTAGAAAAAATAATTCTTCACTTTGTATGGAACCAGAGAAGATCTCATACAGCCAAAGCAATCTTAACCAAAAAAAAAACCTGGGAGGCATCAGTCTTCCAGA
>CAUYRT010021868.1:0-13167 GCA_963574885.1 Lepilemur ruficaudatus
GTTGGCCAATTAATTTGTTTCTATTTTTAGTAGAGACGGGGTCTCGCTCTTGCTCAGGCTGGTTTCGAACTCCTGACCTTGAGCAATCCACCCGCCTCGGCCTCCCAGAGTGCTAGGATTACAGGCGTGAGCCACCGCGCCTGGCCTTATTTCTTTAGTTCTTTATGTATATTGGAAACTAACTCCTTGTCAGTTACCTATGTATTCTGTCTTCTCCCCTGCAGCCTATGGCTTGTTAAATTAATCTTATATTTAAGTTTTTTTAATGTAAATACAGTGAGATTTTTCAGTCATCTAATTTGCAGCTTGTGCTTTTTAGTATCTTATTTAAGAAATCTTTTGCTCCAAGGTTGTAAGGATTTTATCCAAAATAGTTTTATTAAAAATGTGCTTATCACATCTAGGCCTTTAATTTATTTGTTTTTATTTTTATTTTTAGAGACAGACTGGAGTACAGTGGCACGATCATAGCTCACTACAACCTCAGACTCCTGGGCTCAAGCAATCCTCCCGCCTCAGCCTCCTGAGTAGCTGGGACTACAGGTGTGTGCCATCACACCCAGCTAATTTTTTTATTTTTTGGAGAAAATGGTGTCTTGCTATATTGCCCAGGCTAGTCTTAAACTCCAGGGCTCAAGTGATCCTCATGTCTGGGCCTCCCAAAGTGCTGGGATTACAGGCGTGAGCCACTGCACCGTGCCGAAATGCACTTATATTTCTAATAGAAGATCAATGGCTATATTTTTAAGAGTTAAATATCTTGTCAACCAGGCTGAGTGAGGGTGTTTCCCTCCATCTTTCTTCTCTGCTCAACCTCTCATCTTGAAGCTACAGAATTGGAGCTCTGTGCAATCCAGTCTGGTTTATAAACTCTAATGTAGGGCAAATTACCTATGTGGCACTCAAGAAGGATATGCATGGATATGTTATCTGATTGTATGTCAGATAACACTGGAGCCACCACTCCTGGCCCATACTGATGTTTACATGTGGTGTGAAGTAGGGATCCAATTATATCTTCTCCCATTTGGAAAACAAATAGTTCCAGCATCATTTATTGAACAGTGCCATTGTTTTTATACCCCAAGTTAATCATTGTTGTTATTGTTTTATGTGGTCAATGCTTCTTTGGGTTAATCCACATCTTTTCAGTGTCTTTGCTCACTGGTGTTTCCATTTGGGAAATCCTTCCCAACATTTCTGCACAAATTTATATTTTTTCAAACTCTGAATCCCAAGAAAAATCGGTTGAAAAATTTGGGAAAAGAATTACAATTTTCCTATGAGAATTAAAGCTTAATCAACATAGAAAGGTTACTTTGGCCAGGCATGGTGGCTCACGCCTGTAATATTAGCACTTTTGGGAGGCCAAGGTGGGAAGATCCCTTGAGCCCAGGAGTTGGAGGCTGCAGTGAGCTGTGATGACACCACTGCACTCCAGCCTGGTCAACAGAGTAAGACCCTAGCTCAAAAAAGAAAGGAAAAAAAGAAGAAGAAAGGAAAGGAATGTTAGTTGTAAGGAATCTACTGAATCTGAGTCAAAAACAGGAAATACCAACAAAAAGTTGAGGGGTAAAGCCAACATTTGTGGGAAAGGAGACGGAAAACATGATTGACTCAGTCAGCCTTGCTTATAGCTGTCAGTGTGACCGTGGTCCTGTCTGCTGCTGACTGGGAGTCATTCTTGCAAGTAAAATAATTATTGATTAGTCTGTATGCATAGTATACTTCATACAAATTCTACCGGTGGTGTTCCAAGAACGAGTTTGGGAATCAGAGTAAGTCCTTAAACTGGCAATTTTGACACACGAAGTGTCATCTGAAATGAGATATGAAGTACTGTTAACCTTGCTGTAAGATCCAAATGTTGCATTATTTGAATGTCACTCGATAATGTTCAACAGCTTTTCTAGTATTTTAATATCCCCTAACCAGCAGTCCCCAACCTTTTCAGCACCAGGGAGTGGTTTCATGGAAGACAATTTTTCCATGGACCGGGGAGGAGGGAATGGTTTCGGGAAGATTCAAGAGCATTACATTTATTGTGCAGTCAAACCTCTCTGCTAATGATAATCTGTTAATGTGTTTGCAGTTGCTGCTCAGCTCCACCTCAGAGCATCAGGCATTAGATTCTTATAAGGAACACGCAACCCAGGTTGCTGGCATGTGCAGTTTACAGTAGGGTTTGAGCTCCTATGAGAATCTAACGCCACTGCTGCTCTGACAGGAGGTGGAGCTCAGGCGGTGATGCCAGTGATGGGGAGCCGCTGTAAATACAGATGAAGCTTCGCTTGCGCACCTCCTGCTGTGCCGCCTGGTTCCTAACAGGCTACAGCCCAGTACCGGTCCACAGCCTGGGGGTTGGGGACCACAGCTATAGGCTACTGTGCTCTGTAAATAGTATTAAGCTTAATGTTTCTTATTTGTTAAATAAGTTTTTAGGTTATTAGGTTAAGAGTATGAATCATGTTGGAAGTATTTTAGGAATAACTTATGATTTGGGGAATTCCCAAGAATTCCTGGAAATTCTGATTTCTTATTTCTGAATCATAAATTTTAATATCTGTTGGAATTTGGAAACACTTTTGCTCACTTTTGCTTACTTGAAAAGCTCACTATTGCTTCTTGAGTCGGTATAGCAATGTATATAAGAATGTGAGCTTTGTAGCTAGACTTTGGAATTCTTCTCCTTCTAGATCTGTGACCTTGGGCAAGTTTTTAACCTCTCTGTGCCTCAGTTTCCTCATCTGTACAGGGGGTATGATAATTGCACCCAATTTTAAGGGTTATGAGAGTTAAATGAATAAGGAAGGGTCCTTAGAACAGTGCCTGGTACATAGCAAGCACTCAATAAATAGGCTTTTTGTTATTGTTTCTAAATCTTTTCTCCCTTATGGGTGGAATTTATTTTCTCCTTTCTGAAGAACATCTTTTCCAGTATAGTACTTCCAGTGAGAGTCTAAGCACAGTAAACTGCCTTATGCTTCAATCTTTGTTTGAAAATATCTTTTCCCCTTCATCCTCTAGCTAAGCATAGTATTCTAGGGTGATAATTATTTTTCCTCAGCACCTTGAAAATGTTACTTGTTTCTGAGATTTTGGTTGCTGTTGAGAAGTCGTCTGTCAGCATAGTTGTTACCCCAGGTAATGTGCCTTTTCTTTCTGGTGGTTTTTATGGTTGTCTGTTGCCTGTTGTATCTTACAGTTTCTCTCTAGTGTGCCTTATATGTGAATTTATTCTGACTTGTTGCTTAGGGATTTTTTCTGAGACAGAGTCTCACTCCATTGCCCTGAGTGGAGTGCCATGGCGTCAGCCTAACTCACAGCAACCTCAGACTCCTGGACTGAAGCAATCCTCCTACCTCAGCCTCCCAAGTGGCTGAGACTACAGGCGCTTGCCACCATGTCTGGCTAATTTTTATATCTTTTGTAGTGACAGGGTCTTGCTCTTGCTCAGGCTGGTCTCAAACTCCTGAGCTCAAGCTGTCCTCCTGCTTCAGCCTCCCAGAGTGTTAGGATTACAGGTGTGAGCCACCTCGCCCAGCCTGCTTGGGGATTTTTATGCTTCTTGAATCCAAGGATTTAGATCTGCTATCAAAACCTCAAAAAACTCAGCCATTATTTCTTTGGATGTTGCCCTCCTTTTCCTCTTCTTTTGGAACTCCTATTAAATGAGCAATGTTCCTGTCCATTTTATTCTCAGTGTCTCAATCTCTCCGGAAGTTTTTTTTTGTATAGTTGTCTCTCTACTTTGCATTCTGAATTTTTTTTCATATCTTCTACTTCATCAATTTTCTCTTCATCTGTATCTAATCTGCCATTAAACCTGGCCTGAGGTTTAAATTTCATTATTGATATTGTTTGTTTCTAGAAGTTCTAGTTGGTGCTTTTCATGTGTTTTATAATTTTTGTTATAGAAAATTCAAATATATATATAAAATTAGAGACAATGGAATATAAACCCCATATACTTATTACTATTCACCTTCAACAAATATCAAACCATAGCCCATCTTGTTTTATCCATACTCCTTCCCAAAGATCACTTACTCTGAGATTAGTTTGAGGCAAATCTCAGATACGATATCATTTCATCTATAAATATTGTCCAAATCTGTCTATTCTTGTTTTCATATTGTATCATTGTTTTCTTGAGAGTTTGAATCTTTTATTTTGGCCTTTAATTGTTATAAACATTATATTCTCTTTCGGTCTGCCGCTCTGTTGTCTCAGAGTCTTGGTCTCCAATCGTTCTGTCCGTGGTGCTGGCTGACATGTTCAAGACGAACTCTTTCTTAACATATCCTGAGATTTGGTATTTGGAGCAGCCTGGTTTGGTGTGGGAATTTCCTGCTGCTTGAGTGGTCGGAGTGCCCCTGCAGACCCGCTTGCACCTGCTTTACCAGGTGGTCCAGGGTTATCAACAACCTGGCATCAATTTTCTTCTCTTGGCACAGGAATCTCAGCCCATGCAAGCAACACAGATTTGGACTTCACACCCACTCAAAGCACAGACAGGAGGCTCCCATGTTTCAAGGGATCCCTTTGTAGCCCCTCACTGCTGTGATAAAGAAGCTTCCTTGTTATCTCCCGGTGCTAGAGGGCAGGTTTTTTCTAGCCCATCCTTCACCGAGAGATGCCCCTTGGAGGATTGTGGCTTTCGCCAGGAGGCATAGCTTCAACCCTTCGCCTCCTGTCCGCTGAAGATCTCACAGCTCCAGTCCCAGCACCGCTGCCAAAACCCAGGCCTCTGTGTTGCTGGCTCTGATTATCCTTCCTCCCTAATCTTGAATCCCTCCCCGAGGCAACCATGGGGGGCTGGGTCACGTGATTTCCACTCTTCCCTCTTTGTTTCTCCCCCTGGGGATATGCCTTGCTTGCTTGCTAACTCAGCCAGGCACTGACTACTTATTTATTTATTTGGTTACATTTTATGGGCATTTCTATGTTTTCGCAGGGAGAAGTTTTTCACATTATCCCAGTCAAAGATTTGTCAGGATGAAGTGGCTTTCACTGGCAAAACCTATTCAATTTGTTTTTGTTTGTATTTCTTACTGGCAATTTAAAAAACCAAACGAGGCCGGGCGCGGTGGCTCATGCCTGTAATCCTAGCACTCTGGGAGGCCAAGGCGGGTGGATCGCTCAAGGTCAGGAGTTCGAAAACAGCCTGAGCAAGAGTGAGACCCCATCTCTACTAATAATAGAAAGAAATTAATTGGCCAACTAAATATATATAGAAAAAACAGCTGGGCATGGTGGCGCATGCCTGTAGTCCCAGCTACTCAGAAGGCTGAGGCAGAAGGATTGCTTGAGCCCAGGAGTTTGAGGTTGCTGTGAGCTAGGCTGATGCCACGGCACTCTAGCCCGGGCAACAAAGTGAGACTTTCTCTCAAAAAATAAATAAATAAAAATAAATAATAAAAATAATAAAAATAAAAGAAAATAAAAAACCAAGCCAATATAATTATCATAGCATCAGGCTCAGATCAGACCCACCTGTCCACAGGGTCACGGCACAGGGACACCCTTCTCTGTCAGAGCCTTTCTTGGCTAAGGACCTTGGACTTGAATGGGCCACTTGCATAGCTACACAGAGTCCTGCTGGCAACCCGGGACCCACTGGTGACTCTGCGCTTCAATCTGGATGTGTCCCCTTACAGAGCCTTTGAGGACAGAGCCTGTACCCTTCGTTTGGTCCAGACTAGCTGTGGGTTTTGCTGCATGAAACATGCTGGACAGCATCTGTGCTAGTCCCATTTTGCAGAAATTTCGGAATTCTGGATTTTGCTGTGATAGAGCCTCTCTGTCAATTTTTCTTTGCAAATAGGCAACATCATCTATTACCCTGACTTGCCAGCCGGCAAAACGGCCTGAGTGTTCACGACACAGTCCTTTTCTGGCAGAGAAGAAGAATGATGATGAAGAAGAGAAGATGAAGTAAATTTCATCCTGTCACGGCTACAAATCTTCAGCCCTTGTGCACGCTCGCTGCTGCGGTATGCTCAAGTTCTTGGCTCGGGGAGGGCCCCGGCTTGGCCCCTCCAAACCTGTCTGTGTTCCGCCGCCAAACTGATATAAGACGTAATGTGGCCAGGCCATGCCCCTGTCAAAAACCCGGCTCAGAAGGTTTTTGAGGGAGATGTCCTAAAGTTAGTTATGGTGACGGGTGCACAACTCTGTAAATATACTAAAAACCATCGAATTGTACACTTTAAGCAGGTGCATTTTATGGTATGTAAATTAAATCTCAATAAGGCTGTTGCTTGCTTGCTTTTTAAGTGCATGAGAATTATAGGGGGAAAACCCTGCTTGGGCACCCCAGTCCTGCCCCAAGCTGGTCCTCCACATGACCTTAACCTTCGGCCATACCAAACGTCGTACTGTTCCTCACAGCACCAGCCAGTTTCATAGCACCTGTGACTTTTCATAAACCATTCATATCTCTTCTAGCTGGGAGTCCCTGGCACCCAACTGCTGCCAGCTGACTCTTGTTATCTTTTAAGCCTAAAGTTTCTGTGACCCTCTGTGAGCGCTGCAGTATCCTGGCTTATTTCTGCCACTGCTCCCATCACATGGAACTCATGGTTCCCATTTATCAGTTTGTCCCGCAGGACAGCCATGGGGTCTTAGTCGTCTCTGCAACCCAAGGACCTGCCTTGGTGCCTGGTACTTCCAAGATGCTCAGTCAATGTTTGTTCAACTAGACCCAGCTGGTTTCCCGGTTCTCCCTACGGACTACTCAGCCCGCTATGAAATGCAGGTGCTGTAGGGCTGCGCGTACACTCAGCGCCAGCTCACGTACAGCTACAGAAACGCGTGGTCATAATCTCTTCCTTGCTCTTCTCTTTAGCTTTTTCCTAACCTCTGATTTAGCAATTAGCAATTAGCAATTTAGCAAGAACCACCTTCCTTGTCTTTCTCGAATGCTTCTCTACTAAGGTACCTTTCCCTTGGGGGTAAAAAAAAAAAACTCGGGGACTGCAAGTACTAACTGAACGGGGAGGGGGAGCCAATTAACATTCAGCTAAGAGAGAAAATGATTTCTCCTATCAGCAGTAAAAACTGACAGCTCTATCAGAAAATGAGCCCAGGGAGCCACAAAGCCTGGCAAGGCAAGGTGGGGAGGCAAGGAGTCTGCAGACCTAATCAGGAGTGATAAAGATGGCTGAGGGCAGAGACCGCTGCTGGGAGTCAGGGACTCGCTCAGGCATCCAAAAGAATCACCTCGGGAGGTGGAACCACCTTGCCCCTCCTTTCTGATCCGGCCCCAGGCAAGAGGACTAGCGCTGCTCGGGTTTTATACCTGAAACTTAGCACTCTGACTCTCCTAACTGTCTCTCCCTATGCACTCGTTTCCTCTGACCTTATCATAAAGGGAAGCCACGTGATACCTATTTATGGCGGCGGGATGGTCTGGGGAGAGAGGCTCACAGTGCACCAATTCCAAGGGCTGATGAAATTGCTCTGGCCCTCGGATCTCTCCATGCCATGAATGAATAAACGGTGTGGGGGCAGGGCGGTGAAATCAAACTCCAGCGTTATGTGACATACAAGTTCCTTCCAGAGTGCCACATAGGTAATTTGTTATACATCAGAGCTTATGAGCCAGATCCCATTTCATAGAGCTCCAATTCCGTAGCTTTAAGATGAGAGGTTGAGCAGAGAAGAAAGATGGGGCGAAACACCCTCGCTCGTTCTGGTCGAGAAGATATTTAGCTCTTAAAAATATAAACACTGATCTTCTAATTGAAATATAAGTGCATTTTGTTAAGAAAAAAGAGGCCAGAGAGACTGAGACAGCAAGTGATGGAAGGCGAGCTCACACTGGAGCAGGGTGTTTGTTTTGATTGGAGACACCGCGCGAGGCAGTTTGAGGTCATGCGTTGCACACAGCTCTGGACCGGGTGCTCCCTCCAACAGGCAATAATGAAACATAAAGACAGGACGGAAGTTCAGTGCCTGAGAGCGTGGGCGCCTCCCTGAGGCCTCCCCGAGGCCTCTGCGTGGCCATCACGAGGACGCAGGAAACAGAAACAGTCTCAGTGAGACCCTGCAGGGATTCGCATTTCTCCAGACACATGTTTTCAGCAGACACTAATAGCGGGAAAGCAGAGAGGTCTGGGCCTGGCATCGTCAGAGATGACAGCTCTGGGGCTGTGGTTTTCTGAATCACTTCCAAATGCTTTTGAACTGGAATTTGTTTGTTTTTTTGAGACAGAGTCTCACTCTGTCGTCCTGTCTAGAGTGCAGTGGTTTCATCATAGCTCACAGCAACCTCAAACTGCCAGGCTCAAGTGATCCTCCTGCCTCAACCTTCCAAATAGCTGGGACTACAGGTGTATGCCACAATGCCCGGCTAGTTTTTCAATTTTTTTTTTTAATTTCAGAATATTACGGGGGTATAAATGTTTTGGTTACATGTATTGCTTTTGTACAGTTGGAGTCAATGTTATAAGTGTGCCCATCACCCGGTGTGCATTGTACCCATTAGGTGTAAGTTTACCCAACCTCTCCTCTCCCCTCCAACCTGCTTGATTTCCATTGAGTTTTAGTTTTACTTGTATATATGCATCTAAGTGTTGATTGATTAGTTCCAGTTTAATAGTGAGTGTATGTGGTGTTTGTTTTTCCATTCTTTTTTTGAGACAGAGTCTCACTCTGTTGCCTGGGCTAGAGTGCTGTGGTGTCACCTTAGCTCACAGCAACCTCAGACTCTTGGGCTCAGGCGATCCTCCTGCCTCAGCCTCGCCAGTAGCTGAGACTACAGGCATGCACCACCATGCCCAGCTAATTTATTCTATATATTTTTAGATGACAATTAATTTCTTTCTATTTTTAGTAGAGACAGGATCTCACTCTTGCTCAGGCTGTTTTCGAACTCCTGACCTTGAGCGATCCGCCTGCCTTGGCCTCCCAGAGTGCTAGGATTACAGGCGTGAGCCACCGCACCCAGCCTGTTTTTCCATTCTTACAATACTTCACTTAGAAAATGGTCTAACTTTTCTATTTTTTGTAGGGATGGGGTCTTACTCTTGCTCAAGCTGATCTTGAACTCCTGACCTCAAGCAATCCTCCTGCCTCAGCCTCCCAGAGTGCTAGGATTACAGGCATGAGCCACTGCGCCCAGCCTTGAACTGGAACTTTTTAAAAATCAGGTTTCTTATCCAAAATGGTCTACATTTTTGTGTGTGTTCTTAGTATAGAAGCTATAACAAGACAGTAAACTTAAGGCCTTTAATACTCAAGAATTGATTCTTGATGAAATCACCAATAAGGTCAGGTATGTTCATGGATGCCATGTCCTTAATGGTTATTGGAAGGCATCTTTCAAGATACACTGATAAATTTTGAAATTAACAGCAAGGAAATGCTAGCTGCTGTAACAAATCCCCAAATATCAATGGCTTAACCCCCAAAACATGTGTTTCTCACCCACATAACTGCCCACCAATGTGAATGTTTGTGGATGAGGAGGACTTTCCTCCACACAGTGATCCAGGGATCCACGCCCCTTCCACCTGCTGGCTGGACTACCCCTAAGGCTCTATCATTACTACCCGCCTCGCAGCGGGCAGAGGGGAGGTGGAGAAAGAATATCTACTTCTTAACTGCCTTGGCAGTATGTAAGGATGACTCAATATTCAGAAATCAATTAATGTAATCCATATCCACATGCTAAAGAAGAAAATCATACGATCTTATCAGTTGATGAAGGAAAAGCTCTTGACAAAATTCAGCACCCACTCATGATTTAAAAAAAAAAAAAACTCTTAGCAAAATACGCTGCGGTGGCTCATGCCTGTAATCCCAGCACTCTGGGAGATCGAGGCGGGAGAATCACTTGAGTTTAGGAGTTTGAGACCAGCAAGAGTAAGATCTCTACTAAAAGTCTCTACTAAAAATAGAAAAATAAGCTGGGTGTTGTGGCATGCGCCTGTAGTCCCAGCTACTCGGAAGGCTGAGGCAGAAGGATCACTTGAACCCAGGAGTTCGAGGTTGCTGTGAGCTAGGCTGAAGCCACGGCACTCTAGCCCAGGCAACAGAGTGAGACTCTGTCTCAAAAAAAAAAA
This sequence comes from Lepilemur ruficaudatus, assembly GCA_963574885.1. Lineage (NCBI taxonomy): Eukaryota > Metazoa > Chordata > Mammalia > Primates > Lepilemuridae > Lepilemur > Lepilemur ruficaudatus. The sequence goes on from CAUYRT010021868.1 coordinate 10,071, forward strand.
AAAAAAATACCAGTTAAGATTTCTTTGCCTTTTCTTGTTTAGAGACAGAGTCTCATCCTGTGGCCCAGGCTGGAGGGCAGTGGCATGGATCACAGCTCACTGCAGCTTCAAACTCCTGGGCCCAGGTGATCCTCCCTCCTCTGCCTCCCAAAGTGCTGGGATTACACTGGTGAGCCACCACACCTGGCCTGCCCTTTCTTTTCTTTTTTAATCTTTAGGGTATCTCACCTGGGATATTGGTCAAATTACTTTCTCTTGAAATAGCTCCCATTGAGTTAGTGAGGCACTAGCTTCATACACGGCTACATCTATTTGTTTCATTTTGCTTTTGATTTTTAGAGAATATTTTTCATTTCAATTTAATTTTGGTTTAGAATTAAATAAAACATTTACATGGTTCCAAAGTCAAAAGTGAAAAATTGGGAAGTCTGGTTCCATTCCTGTCTTCTCCATGCCGTTCCCTCTCTCCCCAGCTGAGTGATCTTATTTTCTAGATTTTCTTTTTTTTTAATAGAAACAAATACATTTGCATACTTGGACCACTTCCCTTCGTAGGTGGTGGCACGCTGCACGCACCTCTGTCCTGCAGACTCTCGCACGGATGTGTAGTTCTTAGGTGACTCCACAAAGTGGCAAAAGACGCGGGCTCACTGGTAAGGGCCACGTTGAGAGCCTGGTAAGCAGGTTTATAGCCTTCCATTTTCTGAGCATTTTGAGTCCCCCTTGTGGGTGCCAAATGGTCATCTTCGGTCATTAATTGAGTGTTGCCACGAGCCGGTCCTTGTGCTATTTTATACACTATGTGTTGCTGGCAACATATTACCCCAGACCTGCACCTTTCCTATCTCACAGGTTCTGTGGGCCAGGAGTCCGGGTGTCGCCCAGCAGTTCCTCCAGCTGTGGGTCTCTCACCAGGCTGCAACCCAGGTGTCAGCCAGGGCTGCTGTCCCCTCAACACCCGGCTGGGGAAAGACCCCCTTCCAGTCCCCTCGTGTGTTTCGTCTGCCCTCGGTTCCCTGCCACATGGGCTCTCCGCAGGGCGCCTCACGATATAGCACTAGGGTAAGCAAGTGACAGGAGGGAGAGGCCCAGCGGGTCCCAGGCTTTATAACCTAGTCTTGGAAGCGCCCCCATGGGCTCTGCCACACTCTGCATTCTGCCTGGTATCAGTGGGCAGGAAGTCCGGCCCACACACGGGAGCGTGTGTCCCAGGAGGCGGGGGTCACGGGAGCAGGAGCCGTTTTGGAAGCTGCCTGCTACGCACGCCTTCCCTCACTTAACAATCTTAACAGCCCCGTGTTACAGGTGAGAAAACGGAAGTACAGAGAGCGGGCAAGTCCCCAGGGCCCCAGCGTGGGCAAGTGCAGGGCTGGGAGTCCACCCAGCAGCCTGGCCTGCACTCTCTGCCCCAGCAGGCAGCCCTGTGGAGTGACAGGTGGCAGGCGGGGCCCTGGGCCATGCAGCTGGGCCCAGCACTCCTAGACTGAGTATCAGCACTGCCACATGTGGCCATTTCAGGGCCACACTGACTTCCATGAAAACCAAACTTCACACCGAGCACCGTCAAGGGGGCATTAGGAGAAGCCAGGTGAGGGCAGAAATGGGGCCCCCACTCAGCATCGCTCGGCCTGCAGGCCCTCTGACCTTTGGTGCTGATGCAGCAGCTTCCAGCGCCCGCCCAACGTCAGCTCCGTGACAGCAGGGCCTGCTGTCCGCCCTGCCCAGGCAGGGCCCGGCCACAGAAGGCAAACGTTCACGGCAGCTGGTCAGGAAGGTCCCCAACCCTGCCCCAGGGAGCCCGAGAGCTGTACGTCTAAAGCACAGATCTGATCGCGTGTTTGGCGCCTCCTCCGCCTGGGGCCCAGTCTGAGGTCACCCCGGCTCCCCATCTTCCGGCAGCCCCGGTCCTTGCCTGGCCTGGGCCTCCCCTGCCCCTCAGCTCTGCCTGATTTCTGCCCACTCGCAACCAACTCTGCCCACCCCCAAGGCAGCGGGGGCCCTTAGGGCCCGGACTTCATCTTACTCAGTTTTATGTCTGGGGGACTGGGGGCCCCGAGCGTGGAGCGGAGCTCCCAAAGCATGGCCTGGGCCAGGGAGTGGAGGGACATTCGCTGCTGCGGGCGGGGAGGGGAGAGTCACCCTCATCCTCCAAAAGGAGACGGGGGTTGAGGGGCGGAGGAGACTGTGCTGAAGCCCCACAGGCTGCGAGGGCCGCAGTGAGGGGATCTGACAAAGTCCTGGATTTTCCTGTAGATCTGGAAATCGGCTCCGGGGTACAATGCCTGGACCCCAAAAAAGAAACGCTCTGCAAATTATTAGTAATGATCCTATAGCTGCTCACAGCACAGGTTCTGCTGTGCAGGACAGCCACTTGCATAAATATGTCTCAGAATGCCCCCCGCCGGATTATATATCTCAAAATACCTGACTCGGCTTAGCTCTGACTCACGTCTGCATTTTTCTGTGACTTATGTTCAGTCCTAGATTTCCATCTGTCCGCCTGTCAGCATCAGGGTGCAGAGATCAAAGTTGGATGGCATTTTCTGGAGCTGTAATTTCTGCGTTAATCCAAAAAGACAAAACTCTGCCCTTCTAGAGTATACCCTGAAGAGATGCACAGTGTTTAAAATTTTCTATTTACAGGCCGGGTGCAGTGGCTCACACCTGTAATCCTAGCACTCTGGGAGGCCGAGGCAGGAGGATCACTCAAGGTCAGGAGTTCAAGACCAGCCTGAGCAAGTCTCTACTAAAAAAACAGAAAGAAATTAATTTGCCAACTAAAATATATAGAAAAAATTAGCCGGGCATGGTGGCGCACGCCTGTAGTCCCAGCTACTCAGGAGGCTGAGGCAGAAGGATCACTTGAGCCCAGGAGTTTGAGGTTGCTGTGAGCTAGGCTGATGCCACGGCACTCTAGCCCGGGCAACAGAGTGAGACTCTGCCTCAAAAAAAAAAAAAAAAAAATTCTATTTACATTAAATGTTCTTTTTTCTTCTTTTTCTCCTTTTCTTTTTTTTTGTGAAATGAGGCCTTGCTATGTTGCCCAGGCTAGACTCGAACTCCTGGGCTCAAGTGACCCTCCCGCCTCAGCCTCTTC
>CAUYRT010021869.1:0-45366 GCA_963574885.1 Lepilemur ruficaudatus
GATTCCTCAAAGAGCTAAAAATAGAATTACCATTCAATCCAGCAATAGCATTATTAGGCTTCTACCCAAAAGAGCATAAGACATTCTGTTATAAAGACATTTGCACCCGAATGTTTATGGCAGCACAATTCACAATTGCTAGGTCATGGAAACAACCCAAGTGCCCGTCAATGCATGAGTGGATTATTAAAATTTGGTATATGTTTACAACGGAATATTACTCAATTTTAAGAAACGACAGTGAGCTAGGACTGCTTATATTATCCTGGATTAATTTTGAACCCATTATTCGAAGTGAGGTGACACAAGACCGGAAGAATGGGGCCCACATGTACTCACCATCAAATTGGTACTGACTGATTAACACTATGGTGCTCAAATGGTGGTGGTGTCCACTAGGGATTTGGGGGTTGGGGGGTAGACCCACATCTGAGCAATGTGGTGAGCACTGTGGAGGGGAGGGGCGTGCTTGAAGTGTATTTGGGGATGGGAATTAGGGGTCTCAATAGGGGGATGGAAATCCTCTAAAACTGATTTATGTGAATAGCTGTACAACTTGGTAAATTTACTAATAACCATTTAATTATACACTTAAAATGGAGTAAAGGCATGATATGTAAATTACACTTCAATAAAGGAAAAAAACTGCAAGGCAGATGTTTACAAAAGTTGACACAGGAAACACTACTTTCAAGCACTTCCGATGTTAAATATTTTAAAACCAATATACTATTAGTGTCTTAAACATTCAATCAAATAGGTCCTTGCTTTTACATAGCATAAATTAGTTGGAATTCCATGGGTTACCATAAATAAAATGGCACTTTTTCCAAAAATATTTATCTCTTGTCTCTGCCAAAAGGATGTTCATTTTCCATCTGCCTACTACATGAACAGGTTTACAAAGAACTTTGATATCTACGAAAGAAACATGTTCTAGAAATACAAAGTAGAATGGAACCCTCTTAAACATGACTCATTATAAGAGATCTGTCTAGAATTCAGGTTTCTTCATGCCTCTTGGAACAAAACAAATGCACACAGAGAAAGCTGGGCTTAAGACAGTACATCTACAGATCTATACCCACTGGATTTTGGAGATACAGGTAAAAACGCAGACACATTGAGACAAACTATTTGAACTGAATCCATCACGTTTTGTTATTGTCCAGGGTTCAGCAAACTTTTCCATAAAGGAGCGAACAGTGAAAATTTTAGGCTCTGCAGGCCATATAGCCTCTGTTGCACCTACTGAACTTGGCCGTTGTACTGCAAAAGCAGCTATAGGCAGTACATAAACGAACGAGCATGGCTGTATTCCAATAACACTACTAGTAAAATAAAACTTTATTTTACAAAGCTAAGCTACAGGTCAGATTTGGCCCACTGGCTATAGTTGGCTGACCCTCGTAGAGTAGAAAAAGTACATGGTGCAGGGTCTAAGAGACTGAGCTCTAAGAGACTGAGACCCAGCTCAAGCATTTTTTCTGTGAATGACCTTGAAAGTTCTTACATTTCTCTGAGTTTCTCGTTCTTTGTGCTATGGAGATAACAATACCTAATGCAAGGGCTTGAAATGAGGATGAAAACGAGATAATGAATGCAAACAGCTAAGCTTGTTGGCTGGCACATCAGCCAACTTATACGGGATGTATAAATTCCTTTAAATAATGCCACCATTCCTGCCTCCTTGGGTCTTCCTTTACCAGAAAGTACCAATTGTACAGCACTCTAGCAACACCAAAATCAAATCTGGTTACCAAGGGGATACAGGCAGCAATGGAGCTCTTAGAAGACAGGCATGAAGGAATGAGGCACAGAAAGAGGCTTTTTTTCCCCCTCTACAAAAGACAAAAAATATGTGTGTGTATGTGTGCATGCACATATATGTGCATGCGTGTGTATTGTTTTAAATGTTGCACACAATACAGTAATATGCCATGGATATTTTGTTAAATGCCAATTAATCTATTGGCATTATGCAGCAGTGCCCATGTTCTCATTTTCTATCCCTCATGTATCTAATTCTATGGCAGAAGTCCTAGAACCACTGCATCTACCCCCAAGCAATAATGGGAAGGGAGAAAGTCAAGTTCTTCTGAAGTCAGCCCTTCCTGACCTCTAAAAGCCACCATCTCAGACTTTAGCAAGCAAACTTTTAGATAACTCAATCCTTATTGAGATTACAATCCACTTAAAAAAAATAGAAATGATAATCGCAACCTTGCTTATCTAGAGCATTTTGCATTTCCAGGCTTAGAAAGGGTTTTTTTTTTTTTTACCCAGCCTCCAACAAGCAGCTGAGCAATGCAGAAAGACAAACTTTGGAGGCAGATTGCCTGGGCTGGAATCTTCCCTCCACTACTTATTGGCTGTGACCACAGGCAGATTACTAAACTACATTTGCTTTTCTTGAAAAATGTCTATTTCATAAACTGGTTATGAAGATTAAATTAGATAATGCAGTAAAGCTCTTAGCACAGTGTCCAACATACGAAAAGACATTATTAAATGTCAGCTATTATAATTATTATTATCCCCATTTAACAGACATGAACAACAAAACCCCGACCTTCTGGATATTTGCCTGGGAAGACCCTAATCGGACCAGAGCAAGAACCTGGGCTTCCACTCCACCCAAGGACTTGTCTATTTGTGGTCTATCCAATTTCATTACCTTTTTAAGTCTACACTACCATATTTAAAATAGTTCATTCATGAAAATGTTTATCCTCAACAGTTTCAAGCTCTACTTCAAGATGTCAGAGAGATAAAGTGAGTGTTTGGGGTTTAGGGACACAGGAGAGGAACTGCTGGATTAGGTAAGTTTTTGGGTTATAATGAGAATATTGTCTGAATGATCTCTGTCCTCTTCCTTTAACATATGCATCAAGGATGCACATACGACTTTGTTTTTGCTTTCAGAGTTGACAAATGCAGGTAGTCTGCTTACGGAGGGGAAGGAGAGCACGTGGAAATGACAGTAAGAGGAAAAGAAGGTTTCTAATTCTGCTCTTTGACATACCAAGACTCTACAAAATGACAGTTACCTGGCTGCCACCTCCCTATGCCAGTCACTCAAACTGGCAGTGCATTGGGTTTGTTCATGTTCTTTATCAGAGATCTACCCCTTATCTTGTTTCTCCCTTGGATAGCAGATCTGGGATCTGAACTCCCTTTGAAGCCGCATTGACAGGATTGAGTTCCCAAGGGCTCACCGGACACTTGAAATCCGATGATGCTTAATGATGATACGAGATGCTTAATGCCTGAGGTGCTAATGAGCTTCAATATGAACATCCTCCGAGTACGGTGTGGACATCCAGGCATGTTCGTACTTATTAAAGTACAATTTTTGCCAGGTACTCATGATATATTTGGAGAATGACAGCAACTACGTATTTATAACATGCTTCTGCATTTAAGGATGTAAAAATGTTTCATAAAATATCCGTCTTTTTTCTACTTTACTGAAAAGCTTAGGCCTCTCTGAGAACGAAGTTTGTCCAAGGTCACATACAATCAGCACCAGATTTGAGAAGAGACTGCAAACTGTGTGAGGTATTAACCCAGTGAGCCCCACCCATCTGACTGTTTTTCCACTATTCTTAGTGCACACATGAATGTTTCAGAGGTGGACTTTCACCATGAACATGAATGCTTCACACTTATCAAAGACATTTTATAGTTGTAGAATGTTATACATGGGATTAGATGACAAGCACCAAGTTAAGATTGTGGGGTAAAATATTTCAACCAAAGTAAAGAATTTAAATAATGTTACATACAGGAGAAGGGCAATAGGCTGTCACGTGTTCACACATTTTCAACCAAAAAAAGACCGTTAATTAATGGCCAAGGGTGTCAACTCAGAAGGTAACTGAGTCCAAGGCAAAGGTATTAGTCACTATTTCCAGTGACATCTCTTCCCCCGCAGTCCTCCGTGTCTTCTCCTCCATCTTACTCTCCTTTTTCCTGCAAAAGACAGACTTCACCCCTGGCAACTCACATTTAAGGGACAGAACGAGTAGGAGTAATTCTCACGCTGTTCCGCTTATCCTGAAACTTCAAATGGCAGAATTGAAACCTTAAGGCCAAGACTGAGTGATCCTTGTGTTTCGGGCACCGTGTATTGCAAGTCTATTAGGAGCAAATTAGGTTATCGTGTTACAAAGCAATAAGAAAGCAAGATACCGAGAGCTAGGGGACAACACTCTGAATGTGATCACAGCAATAACTAGATCTGTGACACCCCCCCACCCCCGGCCCGGGTAAGGCATTTCAATCTCCTCTCCTATGTCCTCTCATTTCTGAGATGATGCATGGCCTGGGTGACGCCTATTGATCTTCCCAACACTGACACTGTCAGAGAACAGAGACTTCAGAGATTGCAGGGACACGCAGGCGTGGCCCTTACTACTGCCGCTATGTATTGATAATAGGTGATGTGTCTTTTTAATAGCTCAGGCTTCCCTTTCAGCCACTCAAAGTCCCTCTCGCAATCAGAATTTGATTCCTGGGAAAGGACAGAACTGATCAATTCCATGTTAATGTCAATGTGAAGGGAAGTCTACGTGGTTCCTCATCAAAGGCGCGTTGAGTTTTACATCTGAAATCTGCCTAAGTCTGGTGGCTTCCACCTCGGAAACAGATCACAAATCAAACCACCTCTCACTCTTCGGCGTGGTCACTTCAGTGGCTGCCACCATCATCCCTCTCGTGGACACTGCCACGGACTCACAGTGGTTCCCCCTGCCACCAGGCCTGGTCTCTCAGCAGCCTCAGTGTTCTTGCAAAAGTCCATTCAGATTACTCAGTTCATCTACAGTCCTTGCTTAAATCCCTCCAACGACTTCCCACTGAATTAGAATAAAATGTACACCCTGCTATGGCCTTCCAGCTCCTATATAAGTGACCCTGGAACCTTGCCGGTCTATGCAAATTCCCTGTCCTTGAGTCACACGGATTTTTTTTTTTAATTTAATTTTTTGAAACACGTGAAGCTCATTTCTGCATCAGGAACTTTTCATTTTTTATTCTTTCTGGCTGGACTCTTCTTTCGCTCTCATCCTCAGGTCTACCCGAGAGCCTTTCTGAAACAACCTCATTACAGAATCCCCCGACTGCATGTCATTCCCTCACTGGCCGGTGGCTGCTCTGTGCTGCCTGCTTCGCTAATTCATCACCGCTTGAAATGAGCTTCTTTATTATTTCTCCTCTGTGCCCCCTATCGTTGGAACATAAGGGCAAAGGCCTGGCCTTTCTTGCCCTGCCCATGTCTCCAGAGCACACGCGAGTGCCCAGGACGGAGCTGGTGCTCTACAAATGTGGGACAAAGGATGGAGGGAGGGAAAAATGAGAGGATGAAATGAAAACATTTTTAAAGTTTTTGTTACCTTGAATTAAATAAAGAGAGTACTTTGGATTCGGAGGCCTCTCCTAAATGGGAGCTCTCACACTCATAGGTGAGAAACCTACTGAGCATCTTCTATGGGCAGCGGGGGTGCCACCTGCTTTATAGTTAGGGACAGCCTCCTTTGGGGACAATTCCAGGTGTGTAGGTGATGGTAGGGGTGTGTGTGTGTGTATGTTGGGTAAAGGGAGGATATTAGCAATGTCCTTGTCTTCCTGGCTCTGTAGTTCTCTGTATCGGATGCTCAGAGAACAATCTGGCTGCCTGTGTTTCTTGCTAGGCTCAAGACCCTCTCAGGGAGGTAAGGAATTGCTTCCCAGGGGCTGCATTTCTTTGAAGTGTGGTTGAGCAGAAATGTTGTCACCAAGGTCCAAAGCAAGATAAAACGAACCAGGACTATAAACTAGGGTCCATCTGCCAGTGCATCTAACATAATCATATTTACAGAATAAATTTATGGGAGGCCTAGTGTGTGCAAGGCACTGAAGTCTTTTTTCCTACTCTCTTATTATTTATTTCCTAGTACTGGGGAGCCTTTCAGTGTGGGGGCTTTCAGGAGAGTCTTTTGGATGGGCTTTAGGTCTTCAAACACTACACTTCGGAAATAAAATATGAGTAACTGTATCTTTCTGGCCTAAGAAGGAAAGGCTGACCCCACGCTAATAATGGATTGGTGAAGGACTGCAACCCAAGAGCACTGCATGGCCCAGGACAGGGAGAATAACAGAATAATTGTCTGTACTTCTTAATCCCAGTTTTTTTCTGGAAAGAATTTGATAAGCTCACCCACATTGTATCATAAATAAATTGTAAGATTTGGGGAAAATTTACATTAACAATGTAGAAAGCCTCCATTGTCTTAAACCACAAGAATAAAGCTGTGATTGTGAATTTTCAAGTAATAAGAAAATAGTTTTATATGCCTAGAGGCAGAGGTGTCTATATGGCATTTCTGTAATCATTCTCTGCAAATTGCCATCTTCTCTACCACTTGAGTTTAATCCTTTTCATTTTATCAATTACTGATAACTATTTTTTTGACTCTCCATTTTCTTATCTGTGAAATGAAAATAATAACACTGAACTTTCAGGGTTTTCAGAAGAGAAATACATTTGGAGTGCCCACCAACGACAGCAGGACTGACTCTGAGCCCAACGCAGGTCCCTAGGTTGTTGATTTTGGAGGACTGTGAGCTCAGCCCGCTTGAAGATTTGGGATAAGAATTTATTTGTGTTTTTCCCTTCTTTACTCATAACATTCACCACACTTCATCATCTTTCTTGCTTATGCTAGAGAACAAAAAACAGACATATCAAAGTATCAAAACATGAATAATCAATTTTAACAATTCCTTTCTTGGCCTTGATATACTTTCTGAATTCCAACCGATAGCTGTTCTACTTCCTTCCCATTTGATCACAGATTTGACAGGCTTTTATGAAACAGGGCCTCCTCAGTGACTGTTTTTTAAGGAGAAAAAACTGGGAAAGTCCCAAGATCTTACATGCCTACAGGCTCTGGAATGTCATGGCTTTTATTTTTCTTAGCCGGAGGAGACGCAAATATTTAACTATGAATCATCTGAGCTGGGACTTCCTTATAGTAATAATGGCAGACCACGGAGAGCCTTTCTTTTGTCAATGTCTGGATAATCAGGGGCTGGAGAGGATATTTACTCAACTTCCAAGCAGAGACTTTGCTCCTCCTTTTCCGTGGAAGTGCCCTCTGGAAAGTCTCAGAGCTCACAGATTATTTTTTTTTTAAGATTCCACTGAGCTTTTTAATATTAGAGATAACTGGGCCGTGTTCATGATTCCAATCCAGGCCACTTTTTATTTTTTTTTCCTACTGTCATTCATTCAACAAATGTCTTTGAACATCTTCTATGTGCCAGACGCTAAGAAGATTGCTGGATAAAAAAGATGAAATTGACAAACTCCAAATCCTAAAAAAAAAAAAAAAGTCACAGTCTGGTAGGTGACATAAATGAGTTGAAATAAAAGAATTCAGGTACTGTCATAGAAATGTAGGCTACATTCTATGGGATCAGATGGATGAAAGTTATTAATTGTGCAAGAGGTGGTCAGGAAAAGATATTCGAGAAAGTTCTGCAGAGGAAGTGGCATTCCAGCAAAGGCAAGCATGAGCGGAAACTGCCACTGGAACCGTGGAGATGGAAATGTTATTCCAAGCTGACAGCTGACATGCAGCAACGCATGGCGGTCTGAAAAATCCTACCGTGTTTACACAACTAGAAGTAGCTTGGTATGGGCAGAACATATATTTTGTACACAAGGTAGCAGAAAAGGAGCCAGGAAAAATAGGGACGAAGTCACATAGCACAGAGTATCTGTAGACGGAGATGTTTTAACAATGTTCCAAGGTATGTGTCTTTAAGCAAGCATTCTATAGGGAAAAATAATTTTTCATCAGTTAGAAAACAGGGATAATTGCTTAACTTTGAAAACATGTACCACGTGAGGTTTTAAAGTACTAAGCTCTTCTCATACATTTAAATGATTCCTTACTAAAATTTGATTTATTCAGAATTCATTCAGAGTCACACCCATTTGTAAATTAAGGAAAAACTAGTGTATTCTTTCTAAAATCTGACTTTCATTAATTTTTTTTAAATCCAATAAATATTTATTCAGAGGATCCCATCATGCCCAGCACAATGTTACGGATCAAGGGTTAAAGGCAGGATTATCTGCAACAGGTCAGGTCTAGGAGCCAAGTTAATGTCATAGGAGAAGAGCCGAATGCACCGTGTCACTTCCACACCATACCATGTCCACACCGTGGAACAAACGTCACGTGGTCAGTGAGAAGAACGACCTGGGGCTCTGCCAAGCAACTTGGAGCATTTGCAGAGTGAGAAAAGTAACATCCAAAAGATTACGTTTAAGATGATCACATTTTTGAAACACCAATGATTTCCATTAACATAGATGAGAGGTAAGAGTCTATGAGAGAAGAAAATACCTGGGAGTTGACAAACAAATTTTGTACCTTTCTTATTGGATTAAAGAAGGGTAAAGGAGGAAGGTAGATGATGTCCATAATTTAAAAAAAAAAGATACAGTCCTATTTAATTTTATGTGTATGGGTGTGAGTAGGCAGTACATTAAACAAAGCATGGAAGGATTAAAAAACCCAAAATTTTAATAATAGTTTACTTCAGGGTAATGAGATTGCAGGTAACTTTTCTTATCTTCAGTATGTTTTAGGCATTGATTTAATTTTTCACAATGAGCATGTATTATTTATATCGTAAGAAAGCGATTTTTACCACGAGAAGTTGGGAGTTCAGTCTAGAAAGCATAACGGACAAGCTTGCAAATGACAGAGAGGCCACGTGCCATGGTTAAGTGCATCTATTGAGGTGCAAACGCGATATATGTAAACTAAACATTGGTACCCCCGCAAAATTTTGAAATTAAAAAAAATGGAATCTGAATATGTTGGCTCACCCCTTCATGGGTTTGAATAACTACCATCCTTCTTTTTCCTTTACCGCATTTAAAAATTTTTCATCATCCTTCTGCCTTATGTATCTCAGTTCCATTTGACATAGTCATCATTCGTTGACCACACTGATCTAAGATATTCATCAATGGCATGCAAACTGTTCGAAAAGCCCGGACACGTGTGTAGCTTCCCAAGTCAGATATTCAAGGCCAGGTCATCATGTTCCCTTCGGGAGGTTTGCATCGTGTTCTGGTCCGGGGTGATCATGTCTTAATCACATAGCGCTTTCGACCCACCCCCGACCTAGTCACTAACTCATTGCTAACACTTCCTCCAGCGACCTCAACATTTATTTGCATTGTGAAGTAACGATCCCCAGGGCATATGATTTTGAATATAGATAAAAGATAATCTTCTCTTTGTAATGTGTTTATGAACATCAAATTTTAAAGGGGCAAGGAGTTGGCTATCAGTGTGTTGGAAGGATGGATGAAGGATGGACAGGAAGGAGGTAGGAAGAAGGAACTTTCCACTGAAAGTCATGAAAATGGAAACAGTAGTAAGAAAATGGGGGAGAGGGAGACTAACTCACAGAGACCTCCATGATAACTATATTTATAGACTTTATTTTTAGATTTTTTAATATGCTACAAAAAGGCAAAAGACATTGTCATAGGGTGTTCATCTATCTGAAAAGGAGGACTAATCGAAACTGTAAAACCAGAAGAATAAAACCCTTTTTCCTCAATGAACAGACAAGTGCAGGGGAAAAAAAAAATTCTAGAACTCTGGATGGGGAGTGAAATACTATCCACAGAAGAAAATAAATCTCATGGATAACCAATTATAAAAGTACTCTGATTTCAGTGACTGCACAATAACGAAACATGGCAGAATTTAACGAGGAAAATAATGCTGTGACTATGGCAGTGGGTGCCCTGGTATCTGGCCCAGATCCAGCCTTTAGAGGAACTCATTTCCCGAATTGCAGGAAATGTTGCCTGAAGCCAAGTCATCACTTACTCCTTCCCTAGAAACTGCCCTCAGCTGTAAAGAGTCCTCTTGCCCAAAGCCACACCTTTTCCTGGGGGGCAGCCCCTATGACTGGCAAAGTGACGTACGAATGCCTAAAGGCTGACCTCCTTGTAGTTCAGGACAATTCTGGGGGACCACTTCGGTGCTAGAGCTGGTAGGATCTGCTGAGGACTCTGTTGCAGGTGAATTCAAGTTCAACTTCTCCATCAGCATCTTTCACTCCTTCATAGGCAATCCTACAAGAACTCCCCCATAAACTCACTGCACTCAGATCTCTATCTCAGTTTGCCTCCTAAAGAACTTGAGCTAAGGCAACTCCACCCATCCTATCATTTCATATCTGACAAAACTCCAAGTCCCTGGAAGGTTAAGAGATTTTTTTAAGGTAGTGCAGCTGCTAAGTCTGCCTAGATTCAGGAATAGATTTTTGACTCCTGATTTAATCAAGTACTGAGTCCACCTAAAATATTGGCCTTGATAGAAAAGACCTAGAAAACAAATCCTAGAAGCTGTTATTTTACTCTGTATTGCATATTTTACTTCCACAAATATAGTTCTAAATCAAGCCTGAAATATTTTTGTGTCCTTATACTACTTACCTGAGAGGGGTTTTTTTTTTCCTTCTTTTTTTTAATAGACTACTGTTGAGAAGGGTCACAAAAGGGGAAGTTAATCTAAAAAAGACTATGTTCCTGAGACTGTAATTCCCAGGAAGGACTCCTTGACAAATTCCACAACGGCAGGGGCAATCCAGGGCTGAGCGCCATCAACTTGCACTTGACCTTTTACCGCATTCATCTATCAATGACTCATCTATCAATCAACTTTTCTTTTCTTTTTTACACTCATATTATTTTGAGCGCTCTAGTTTCACCATGTTTTTAAAAAAAATTTTTTTTAACTTTTCTGCATGGATACCAATGCACACCTAGACCTGTAGACAGAAATACTATCTAGATATGAGCTATATTGTAGAATCTAATTGTCCCTTAAGGTTTGAGTTTTATCAGGAAATCATTTTCAGACCATGGTTAACATGTGCAAGAATAATTGGTGAAAATCTGTAGATTTCAAGGGTTTTATCAAGTCAGAAGTGACTTTCTTCTAGCTCACAGTAACTCATGGGTCTCATGTTCATGTTGAACCCATCCCCAGGATTCAGCCATAGCCAAGTATCAAAGAGGGATTCATGATTTCAAGATGAATTTGCTTTTCTCATCATTGGCCTGGCCCTTCACTGTAGTCAGCGTACTGCGGAGATCCAGTTTTCATTCTGCTCTAGAACCTACTCTGAGAACCCTGCAGAGAGTCCTCCAAGAAACCACATTTTTGCACATTGAGCTTTTGTGATAGTCTCACTTTTGCTGTACGTAATCCCCAGAGATGGTGGCTTTCTTCAAAACGAATTTAAAATCATATAACCTGATATTATTTTAAATGGCCAGGCTTGATGCCACAGAGATATTTGAAAATATACAAAGTCAAGTAATTTGGACCTCAGGTTAGGCAATGTTTTCTTTTTCCAGAAAAAATGAAAAGATTTGAAATTTGGGTGTAGAATGAAGTATTGAGTTTCTTGCATTATGTGTTATTATTTTTTAACATTGGACAAAATACAACGAATTTAAACTACACTATTCTCTTCAAGGGATTCATGAGACAGCCTCCTGATTCTGAGTGACATTCTGATCAAAATAATTGCCTTTGAAAAGCTTTTCAGGGAGTGACACATTAACCACAGCAGCTATCCAAAGCCCTTTAAAAACACTGAGTCACGCACCCTCACAACATCTCTGAGAGGTAAATGGGCGGCCAGTGTCATTATTCCGACTCTACCCAAGGGGACGACAGTGTTCTTGAAAGATGCTATCTTGATCTGAAACAGTCTACCTCTGTGTAGTACTCCCTCCCCTGACTTCTTTAAGTCATTCTGTGCTCAAGAGGGTCTGAGATGGTTTCATCCTTTCCCCATTAAAGGTTCAAAAAGAAACAATTGGTTTCCAGAAATCCCAGGTATCATATTGCTTTTCACCCCGAACTCAATTTTCTAACCGTGATAGAGCAGGTAGCTTCTCCCCTCCCTGAGAATTCCCAGGCAATATGGAAAACTTGCTTATGGCATCAGAGACAGATACTCAACTGACCTCTGCTTCCCAATCAACCATAGGGATCTCACCGACTTATAAGGCTGTTTGCCCCATTTCTACGATGTTTTAACTATTAGAAAAGGTTTCAGTAGAGTGACCTAAAATCTGCCTTTCAGATTTCACTTGTTTTGCCTTCTAGACTATCAAAGAATAAGGAAGCTCTGTGCATATTTGAAAGCATCTGTCCTTTCTCCACTTCTTTATTCAAGCTAAACTTCCTCAGGGGATTCAACTATAATTTATATGGGAAGATCTTTAGACCCTCAGTAACCTAGACACCCTTTCTGATTGGGATACTGTGTGTCAGATCTCCTTGAAAATGTGTCATCCCAGCCAGGTACGGTGGCTCACACCTATAATCCTAGCATTTTGGGAGGCCAAGGTGAAGGTAGTCCTTAAGGCTAGGAGTTCAAGACCAGCCTGGGCAATACAGCAAGATCTTGTCTCTACGAAAATTAAAAATAAATTAAAAAATTAGCCGGGCATGGTGGTGTGTGTCTGTAGTCCTAGCTACTATTTGGGAGGTTGAGGCAGGAGAATTGCTTGAGCCCAGGAGCTTGAGGTTGCAGTGAGCTATGATGATGCCACTGCACTCCAGCCTGGGCAACAGAGTGAGACCTTGTCTCAAAAATAAAATATGTTATCCAATATTGAGTCTAGTCTTTAAGATACAGTATAAGCAGAAAAGAGCAGAAAAACTCTAACATTCCATGGCAGAATCACTCTAAAACCTAAGATGCTAAAGCAATGTCGTAACTGATTTCCTTTGTTGTCTTTCTTTCTTACTTTAAAAAAAAACACAACATATTAAGTTGTACAAGTCAGTAATTTCTATGCCTTGTCACCATAGCATCTGGGCATAGTTATTCAATATAAGTCAATATTGTTAGCATATGGAAGAAAACTTGGATTACACCATTGGTTCTCCTTTTCTTTGCTTCCTCTCTATTCTGACTCAAGTTCAAAGAAACAAAAACCTGGGAGGATCCTCTTCTTTCATCTCTGTGCCAGCATCACGCTGCTCTCAGGAGCATAGTCCTCTGAAATACGACAGGCAGGCAGGGACGTTCTGCCCAGCGCCTGGCTGGAGAACTGCTATTGGATTCATTATTTGATTCCATTGACTAGCAGAATACCTAAGACCTCTTTGATGAGGTTCTATCTACTGAAAGCAAAACCTCAGCCCATTTTAGGGTTGCTGAGATTTTAAGATTTTGTCTCATAGCCAGAATTATCTTGTGATCAAAGATACTGCTTGAACATAGGTTTCCTTTCTTTTTTTAAAAAAATAATTTCTTGCTTATTTACAGAATTCTTTCGAGTGCCTAAAATAAAAGTTTGGAGATATGACTTTAACACTTCTGTCCACAGAATTTTGAGTATCATTTTAATTTTTGACTCTATGTTTCTAATATGCTTTTTAAATTCCAGTTTTAGGATTCACTGAGTATTATTTGCTATAGTAAAATGGATATGTCAACACAAGAATGTTTTATCTAAAAATTTAATAGCTGAAACGAAGAGAAAATCTTTGTTGGACAAATGAGGGACTTCATATAGGCTAAAGGATAAATTCTGTAAGTGACTGAGAATCTCTGTATTCAGTTGCCTCATTACAAAATAGGAATATGACCACAGTCAGGGGCTCTATACTGTAAGTTGTAGAAATAGACATTCTGCCCAGAGTAAGTATTGAGTAACGTTAAGAGTGACAGAGGTGAAAGTAACCTTTGATATCAGCAAATTCAACCTTGCAATGTTTAATTATTTTTATTTGTAAATTTTTATTTGAGGTTCAGCAAGATTAAATGATTTATTTAAAATTATACAAATAGATAGTAACCGATTCAGGGCCACAGTCTCCTGCTATCTATGTTCTCGCTTCCCCTCCTATAACAGCTGTTGCAAATTCTGACTTTATTTTCCTGACCCTTGAAAAGTGCTAAAAAGCTTAGTAAAACTTTGCAATAAAGGTTCAGTCTTGCTTGGCTCCCTAGAAGATGATTAGAAACCTCAGTAAGACGTTTTCTCATGCCTCCTTCTTAAGTCTTGAATTTCTTTCTTTATGGACTCAAAGCCGCTTATAACACAACACAAATAAGGACGGTGATTGATGTGGGTGACGATGACAATAAAAATCAGACTTATGAAAAGCATTCAGAATAATGCTTGGCTCCAAAGTCATCCATTAATATTAAGTATCATGATCTAATTTAAACATTGAAACAACCTCATGAAATACATTATGTTATTCTCCCTCGCTTTACAGTTGATATTAGAGATCTCTTCTGAAACTATTGAGAACTACTGACAGATAGTTTTTCAGATTTTTTATTTGCTTTTTCTGGCTTATTTAATTGCAATGCAGAATCCATCCCCAGAGTGAATCATATTTATTCTGCAACCACACATATCAAAGTATCCTTCCATCAAAGTTCAGTGCTGGGAAGAAGGATTTGCCTCCCAGAATTCCAGATCCACATCTCAGCTTGTCTCAAAGATGCCTTCCCCATTAGTTACAAGCCTCCACCCATTCCTTTTGCTACACACCTATATCCCAACTTAGGCTTCCAAAGCAAAAAAAGCTGAATTCCCGGTACTCAAAAGCAAGCCCAAGCAAGACACCTCTCCACTCAACGCCTCCATTTCTTTAACAAGCAGGGAGGTTTCAAGCAACAGAGGAAGCAAATCACCCATCAGTGCCTTTCTTCCCGTACCCATTTGGAGTTCCCCCAGCTTTCAGGGCATAACCCACTTTTTACAGTAAGGGACATCAGAGAGCAGGCAGGTCCTGATGCCCCAGCCATAAACCACAGAGGACTACAGACAACAGGACATACGAGATGCCTGAGCTTCACAGACAAGTGTGCCTGAAGACACCAGCAGCCTGGAAGAACGACAGGAGGAGGTTAGGTTGGAAAATTCTTTGGAGGGCTTCGACCAAAACCTATCAAGGACTGCTGTTTCAATGAACTCATCCTGTCATTTCTGATCACTTAGCCACTTTACATTTGATGAGCTTTCTTCCCCTCAAGCCACTGCTATGTAAGACGGATGGAGAAGGTGGGTGGTCAGAAACACTTGGAATCAGCAGTGAGTGAAACCACGGTACCAATGCTCTGGATTCCACACTGGACTTCTCAAAGCCCACACGTGGGCTTATTCTGGGGTATCTCTACAACAGCTATCATCCACCGGCCATCTGCTCATGCAGCTACGACAGCAACCCTCAGACTCCGCAGGATCAACCCAGATATTGAGCCCTCTTATAGATAAACCCAGAAGTCTAGATTAGAGAGCCAAAGGAGAAAAAGAGGAAATGAATCAAATTCCAACAACTAAGGAAAAATGGCTTATGTGCCCTCGAGGCAGAGGCCAGAGGAGCAGTCTGCACATTGATAACCTATGACTCAACCTTTTATCATGCAGAGCTCACAATTCTTCAATCCCCCGGGGGATAGATGCTGGCTTCTGTTCCAAAGGGATGTCCTACCAGGGAGGTGGCTGACCCAGAAGGACAGGGGTGGGGAAGCCCTGTCTCTGCACTGCTGCATGCTATGGCTACCTTTTTGTGACTGTGATTTTCCATCCTATAGGCTCTAAATTAGTCTCTTTTTCTTTATTTTTTTTTCCAAAAGAAGCAAAGGGAAGCCCTTGAGATTCATGGTGGTATCAACAGGAAACCTGGGGGAAAAAAAAAAGGAAAATCAAAGAGGAAACCAAAACACACACAACTAAGAATAGGAATTTCAAGTACATGAATGTACTTTCCTTTTGGAAAGGAAAATTAAACTTCTGGTGAGTGAGCTGGATTGGCGGGGAGGGGAGGTGTGGGGCAGGGTGGGTGTAGAGTACAATGAGTTAGGGAAGGGTGGCGGGATCTTCTTTACATAGGAATCAGAGGTGACCTCATATACTATTTTATGTGGCTTTTTAAAAAGCGTTTGGTAAAACCCAACATATTTCATAATGACCTTATTCTCACGAAAGGTTATTAAGGTAAATGACTGCACTGAAGGGCCATGCTTAGTTAGCACTGGGAATGGCCCTCATTCCTAGGTTTCTAGTGCCCAAGATTTCAGTCCTGCTTGGAAAAAGAAGTGGTAAAATCCACTAGTATCTTCAGTGTCTTAGTGTATATTTATCTATCCTGTTATTTATAAATATGAAAAAAATGCTGGGAATTGCTATGATAGAATAAAATGTCCCAGTCACATAAAAGAAATTTGCTCTGTAAAAATATTAAATTAGGTCTCCAGTGGATTATTTGCTCAGCCCTCTCTAACCAAAATGTGTCGAGTAAAGAAAGAATACAATTCTAGAATAGTCTTTCTTTCCTGAGCTGCCCCAGGGCTGGATTCAACAAACACCATCACAAGAGCCTACAGAGCAGTGGTCTCCAACCTTTTTGGCACTAGGGACTCTTGTCGTGGAAGACACATTTTCCATGGATGGTGGAGGGAGATGGTTTCAGGATGATTCAAACGTATTACATTTATTTAGGGTGCAGTCAAACCTTTCTGCTAATGATCTTCTGTATTTGCAGCTGATCGCCAGCCCTAGCATCACTGCTTCAGCTGTATCTCAGATCATCAGGCATTAGATTCTCGTAAGGAGTGTGCATCCTAGATCCCTCGCATGCGCAGTTTACAGTAGGGTTCAGGCTCCTATGAGAATCTAATGCTGCTGCTGATCTGACAGGCGGTGGAGCTTATGCGGTGATGTGGGTGATGGGGAGCGGCTGTAAATACAGATGAAGCTTCACTTTCTCACCCACTATTCACCTCCTGCTGTGCAGCCTTGTTCCTAACAGGCCACAGACTGGTACTGGTCTGCAGCCCAGGGGTTGGGGACCACAGCTTTAGAGACAGAACAGGCCAGCTGCCGTGCAATGCCCACAATTCCACTGGAGAAGGTGTGAGATCACATCTTTCATACCAGAAGCCAATTACTTGCAGGGTGTAACTTCAGGAGTAAATCCTAAGACCAATATGTAGAATTAATGGGTGAAGGGAATGGTGACTATTTAAATTGCTTTAAAAAAAATTTTATCCTGCAATTGTTCTATCTTAATGCCTTTATAAATTATAATTTGTGAATTATCCATGTCCATGGCTACATTTAAAAAAAATCAAACGGGTATGTATACACTTAAATAAGGCTTATCCTTATTTTGTACAAACTATGTCCATTATGTTTTTCAAAGTCTATTAATTTATTATAATCACATGTATGTTATATTCAGAAAACCTCTACCAGTCAAGGAAACTGTTGTCATTTTTACTTCAAAGATGGAAATGAGATATTTATTCACTAATTGAGGTAGGAATTAAATGAAGATCTTTGGGTATCTAGACCATAGCTCCAGTCATGACAGCATCTTCTTTCTACATATAACAAAATGACTAAGAGGGTGAGGTCTAGCTTATATCATAGAAAAAAAAATCAAACAAACAAAGAGCAGTAGGAAGAACCAAACTCAATACCTCCATCAAGAAATCCATGATTTTAAGAGGTACTTCAAAAGCAAAGCTACTTTGTGGTAGAATAAGATTTAAATATGGATTTACTTGTGAAGGTTTGAAACATTGTTTTTACTATATTTAGCATCTTCAATGATTCCTCAGTTTGTAAAGTGCTTTGAGGTTATGAGATCACTAGCAAAGCTATCAGTTTTGTTTAAAATAAATTCAACCCAATATTTCTTTGCTCATAGTTTTTCCAGGCCATGGAAATCATTATCAGAGGACATGGTAGGGAAGAAAAAAACAAAACAAAATAAAACACTGCTGTCAGGCTTTTTTTTTACAGGTGGTAAGCAGGATTCTAATATTCATAATTTACAAGGTTAAAAAGATGTAGATAAAACATAAGGGCATCAGCTAATTTGCCAGAAGGGAATATGAAGAGGTAACATATGTCTCAATCTTATATTAGTAACACTTTCGATTTCCCTGAAATATTGTCAATAACCCAAAAAAAAAAATCATACTGCCAAATGTGGGGGGGAAGCAAGGCTTCCCTTCCTATCGTCTCGATGACCGATGACGTCAATTTGAAAGTGACTAGTAGGCTGAGCTCAACCCATCAAGGTAGAGAGCATCACTTAGTTGATACTAGATCCCGTGGGGGTTGTATTTTTCATGGGTATCATCAAGTGTTGGTTATTTAAGAAGTGCCACAGTGCTTAGATCATCTAGTAACTTAGGAAATTCCTAAGAAGAACCATATTACCAAGAAGCAATAACACATGAATGATTCCTCCCTCACCACCAAAAAAAAAAAGATTGCCAAAACTTTTAGGAAGGAAATTACTTTGCTCAATTCACTGTAGGAATGCATCACCAATCTGACCTGCTTTTAAGCTAGCGCTGTTGACAGCCAATATCAGAATCAACTAGATTACTGAAGAAATTTAAAAACAGGACTGTACTTGTGTGCTAGAGACGTGTAATGATGACGTGCGTTTCGAAGTCTGGGTGAGTGGTCTATTTCTGCACAAACATGTTCAGGGGCTAACTAAATTCCAAACACAAAATTAGGAGGATAAGTCTAGAACCATTTTCTGAAGACAGTAAAAAATAACAATAATAGGCTGGGTGCAGGGGCTCACGCCTATAATCCTAGCACTCTGGGAGGCCAAGGTGGGCTGATGGCTCAAGGTCAGGAGTTTGAAACCAGCCTTAGCAAGAGTGAGATCCCATCTCTACTAAAAATAGAAAGAAATTAATTGGCCAACTAAAAATATATAGAAAACATTAGCCAAGCATGGTGGTGCATGCCTGTAGTCCCAGCTACTTGGGAAGCTAAGGCAGAAGGATCGCTTGAGCCCAGGAGTGTGAGGTTGCTGTGAGCTAGGCTGATGCCACGGCACTCTAGCCAGGGCAGTAGAGTGAGACTCTGTCTCAAAAACAACAACAACAACAAAAAAAACAATAATAATAATAATAAGAAGAAGAAGGTGTCCGAATTCTTTGTGTGTGTGGAGGGAAGAAACAAAGATGCATGGAGCGCCTACCATGTGGTCATCCATCACTAGCTTCACTGATATAGCTTGAAGCTCTGACTGGGGTGAGGCAAAGGCAATATATGTAACCTAAATATTTGTACCCCCATAATATGCTGAAAAAAATTTTTAAAAATCATAAGAATAGTAAGATGTGGATATTACTGTTTTTATTTTATAAATGAGAAAAACAAGATCCAGCAATTTAAAATAAGTTGCTCACAATCACATAGCTCTTAAATAGCAGAGCTGGGATTACAGCCAGGTCGGCCTGGCTCCAACATCTCAGGTTCTTTCACATGTATCATTCTCCCTTCTGGGAGTGCAGGCAGGTACTATACTCTGTCCCTGAAATGCACATTAATGAGCAATCTGCGAGAAGGTATTATTTTATATTAATATTGCACTAATACTGATATTAATGTGCCTATTATATATAGAAAACCTCTACAAGCCCAAGGGTATAGTAGAATAAATACGAATAATTGTACAAATTATTCTTAATTTCCTTCATCAATCCATTGGAGATATATAACTCATAAAGCTCTCCTTAAGCCTATTTATAGTATTAGCCTATGTCCTTTCTTGGTATAATAATGTCCACAACTATTTTCTACAACCTGCTAAATGAACTGGTCCTCCCTTTAATTTAAAAAATTAAATCCCTTTTGAGCTAGCTTTATAGGTGTTACTTGGAGTGATAACCCAGTGAACAAGATCATATCCTCCATCAACTTATAGGCAAGCATCTTCATGTCAACTCCCCCATTCTTGGGAAGTTTATAGTGTTTTGCACATGGCGGGAAAGAGATCCTTGCAGTTTCCCTTCTCTCAACCTTCTCCTCTTCTTGGATAGGCAGTTCTCTGGTCTCTTTTGAGGCTTTCTGGCCTACATACTTTCTGCATGCCAACAATGGTTTCTAAGTTGAGCTCCATTGTGCAAACTCAGGTGACTGTTTCCTTACCCCAAGTCATCCAGGAAAGACAGATTAGGCATTTAAAACCTACATGTTCATGACACGACCCTAGCTAGGCACAACCAGCCCGTTTCCGTCAAGGTCCCTGCAAATAGCTGCCCAGAACTTCTGTCTTTCCATCGAAGTGCATTAGGGAAGGTGTGTTCAGAGAGCCACGTAGACACTGCGCAGAGACTCTCCAAGGGGCTATCGCCATTGTCAGATAATCTGAGGGTGCTCCTCAGGTCTCAGTCTCAAGGAGAACACTTAAGGGACTTCTCTGGGCCACTGAACTTATCACCTTCGTGTCAAACATCAACGATGGCGGCAAGCCTTTTGCTCATGACACCATCACTTTAAAACCCGAGCCTCCAGTGAAGAAGGTGTTACACAACCCCATTAATCTGGCCAAGATTCCCTACTCTGAGTCAGCTGAACTTTGCTCCACCATTCACATAATAGAGCAAAACCAGTCACTAAGAAGGGGGTTTACAGACAGAGAAAATGTGAGCTGAATAGAAGGAAACTTCATGGACTAGGGGTAAATGGACACCGAGCTGTAAACAGAGCTGCAAAAGGGTATTTAACTTCTCTACCAGCCTGTCATAAAACTGGGCAAGTCTTCTCTGAGCAAATCAGAAAATATTTTCAAAGGACATTTTGGTACATATGTGTGGGATAATGTGCATACACTGCTTTGAAAGCTAAAATGATCTATAAATGTTTTATGATTATGTACTATTAATACCGGCATTTGAATGTGGGAACTCAAAGAAAGGCAGCAAAACAGAAAGAACTTTGGACCACGGGTAGTGACACTGTGTGTTTTAGTGCAGGCTGTCCCACTAACAGGCTAGTAGGTTGGGACAATTCCCTTATCTTTGTGGTGTCAATCTCTCCTTATGCAAAAATATTAAAATTAGACTTTGGTCCCAAGGGGTTGACCAGCTCTAAAACGTATGATTCTAAAAGAAGTCAAAAATATATTTCAAATATATACCGGCATGATTTGGACTGTCCTCAAATATATAAACCAAAGAGTGAGAAAAAATGATAATGAAATTTTAAGAATGACTTCATCATTTGTCAAATCTTCTCTAACTGCAAAAATGATTCTGCTCAAAAGTGTGCCCTCTGCTTTCAGACAGATAACATCTCAGTTTCAAGCTTAAGATAAAGTCTTAAGCTTACAATTTCTTAAAGTCTACCATCCCCTTGGCTTCTGCCAAACATTTGGAAATACCAAATTTGTGAGAATTTTAGAAGAATTTGATTATTTCTCATGTTCTCTTAAGACTTAATATTTTATGGATCTCCTTCAGCGTGGCTTTTTTGTCATCATTGTTTCCCCTTTACCTGTTCTTTTGGGAACAGCAAATGGCTTGAAGAGAGAGAGAGAAAACCCTAAGTCCTGGCCTTGCACAGAAACTCAGCATCTCGTCAATTATATCAGCATAGCACCCTCTACTGCTTCAAGGAAATCTTCACCACTGCTAGGTACTAGAACACAGCCAACAGATGACACTCTGCCCAGCGAGACAGCAACAGGTAACAATTTCCTTCATTTGTCACCTCAATCGCAGTCCTTATAAAAGAGGATAGTTACAGGTGGGAGGTGTTTTATCTTTTTTTTTTTATCCTTGCATTTGTTCTGTTTCATTTGTGTTTTATCCTTGTGTATGTTCTGTGATTTCAAGCAGGAGTTCTTGTGATTTCTAACTCTCGTGCCGAAACAGCCGCAGGTAGCATTGGGAGTAACTGAATAATAGGAATACACACATGTGAGGTCTCTGCCTTAAATCTCAACCAAGGATGTACAGAGAGGAGGTTACAGCTCTTGGAATGGGAAGCATTTGATATCTTTTTAACAGAAAACTTCTGCAGAGCATGAGAAAATTATTCTTCATCGACTTCATTTAAATTATACCTATTTTCTGATTGTGATCCCAAAAGAAAGGATCAATTTAAAAAAAAAAATGTTGACCTCTGTCTAGTCGCATGCACTGTCTCCTGAGTGTCTTGTTTTGCAGAGCCAGTACGTTATTAAAAATCAAATCAGAACCCTGGGAAATGTAATTTAAGTCCTACGGACTCTAAAAGCAGAGATGCTTCAAAAGCAAGACGCTCCCTCTTCTACTCTCGATCTCTATTTTTCCCACTGAGAAAACATGTTCATAGTATTCTGTGGAGGGGAGACTCAGCATTTCCAGAAAATCTGCTAAATAGTGGGGAGAAAATATACATAGACCATTAAAAAATAGTATCTAGTCCAGTGTTTTATTTTAGTCCAGTGTTTTTATTCTAGTCCAGTATTTTATTTTAGTGTTTTATTTTAGTTTACTACTTTGCACAAACAACATACAATTTCCCTAACTCAGCCCAGAGGCCTGCTTTGCACAAACATCACCACTCCATTCCCTGAAGGAAAGGAGAAGACACTCCCTCCGGAGTATTCTAGAGATTTCTCTCCACGAGTACCTATCCCACTGCAAGCCCACTCAGCCCCTTTTAGGTACAATGCTCTCAGGTGATTCCACTAATTCGTTTAAATTTTCTAATGTGTTTTAAAACAGGGGACCTGTTAATTCTGATAAATCAGCGATGAGCGAGGTTTCAACCTGAGGATCAAATTGAGGTAAAGAAATGCTGGAGCTGCAGTGTTAGCAGAGGAACCTTCCATCACGTTGCTCTAATCAACAACAGCTTACAGGAAAAGGAGAAAGAGCTGCCTGTCTCCAGCTTTAAAACAGAGGGTAAAGATTTGCTTCCAGGCCACGTCCATCCTTCAAGGAATATGCACCTGTCACAATTCAGGAATATTCAGGATTCTTCTAGCCCCAGGTGTAGCTTCCTTCATGGAGCTTCTAGAATGCACGAACATGCCTGCGTCTCCATAGCCACAAGAGTCAAGACATAGTGTATCATGTGCTTGTATTCTAACTCTTCTAACAGGCTAACTGGCTCTCTTCAGCTGAAAAGCCAAGATTCACAATTTCTGCTCCTTTCTGTGTGCTATAGAGCCTAGAAAATACAAGGTGCATGAAGGATGCTGAGTAAACACGTAAATGAAATAACACATACAAAAGCTCCTGGCCCAAAGGCGAGCACATTTGGAATTGTTTCATACGTTCATTTATTTTTTTTTTTTTTGAGACATAGTCTCACTCTGTTGCCCAGGCTAGAGTGCCGTGGCGTCAATCTAGCTCACAGCAACCTCAAACTCCTGGGCTCAAGCGATCCTCCTGCCTCAGCCTCCAGAGTAGCTGGGACTACAGGCATGTGCCAACATGCCCGTCTAATTTTTTCTATATATTTTTAGTTGGCTAATTAATTTCTTTCTATTTTTAATAGAGACGGGGGTCTCACTGTGGCTCAGGCTGGTTTCGAACTCCTGACCTTGAGCGATCCTCCTGCCCGGCCTCCCAGAGTGCTAGGATCACAGGCGTGAGCCACCACGCCCAACCTGTTTCATACATTTTTTTCCCAGGATGCTCATATCAAGTTCCTAGCAGTCCCTGCGACACTGTCATTTCCATGAGGGCTCACTCCTTTTACACAGATGAGTGGACAAATACCATGTGGAGTTATATCATTTCATGAATATTTGTTGGGGGCCTAGCAGGTGCCACCAGGTGCCATGCTAGGGAAGAGGGATTCAATAGTCAATCAAAGAAGTGTAGCTTTTCAAAGCGTTTATACTCTAGGAGTGGAAACCAACTGGAAAATGGGCATCCTTGATGGATCGTGATACAAATCCTGGTGGAGCGTGAACACAGGGTGTTGTGAGAGTTCAGAGAAGGTTCCAGAGGAGAAAGGGTGAGAAGAGCTTCTTGGAGGAGGTGACATCTAGAATGAGAGCAGAACAGAGTCAGAACTAGCTCTGTGAGAATGGGGAGCAGCCTCCCCCAAACAAAGGGAAGAAGAGCTCAGAGGCCGAGAAGGGAAGAGGCGTCTGATGAAGTGGCAGGCACGGCTGGGGGACAGAGTGAGGAGCGATTCTGGAAGAGGTGGAGGTGGACATGCATGTGGGACCGAGGCTGCAAGGCCAGGGAGCCATCTGGGAGCTGCCCCTCTGTGCTCATGACGAGACACAGCCAGGCAGGGCAGAAACAGCCTCCTATCACCGTCTCTCAGACTTCTGGCATTTCTGTCCTGAAGCTGAGTAAGAAGAAGCAAGGAGGCAACGAATCTGTTTGTCTAAAAAGACCAGCAAGATGAATAATGCTGGAAGCACGTGGAAGGAAAGATTGTGCAGAGGAATTGTTTACTTCTGCATTACTGAACGGCTTTGTGGCGGGCACCAGGCTCATGGCATAAGCCAGGCCCAGAAAGCTAACTGCACGTCTCCCTAAATTTTCACAGTAGCCGCTCACCCCATTTCTCAGGTTATTTGGAAAAGCACCACATTAACACAATGCTAACCAAGGGTAGACTTTTCTAGCTGTAAAGGAGCCTTAGAAATCTATGTTTCCATTTTAAGGGTAAGGAAACTGCAAGATACACAGCTTTTGTGAGCACGGCTGGTATGTGAAGCCAGACCCTTTGGCTCCTGGTCCAGGGCTCTTTCCAAAGAATCATCCCGCCACTCTGCCCCTGAAAAGGGTTATATATATATATACATATATTTATATATATTATATTTATATTTTATATATATTAATTAATTTATTTATTTAAAAGCTAATCTAGGCTGGCTGCGATAATTCCAGCACTTTGGGAGGCTTAGGCGAGATCACTTGAGGCCAGGAGTTCAAAACCAGTCTGGACAACATAGCAAGTCCTTGTCTCTACAAAAAATAAAAAAAAATTTTATTTTTTCTGTGTACTATAGAGTCTAGCAAAATACAAGGTTCATGAAGGATGCCGAGTAAACACGTAAATGAAATAACATGTACAAAAGCTCTAGGCCAACAGGCGAGCACATTTTCAACTGTTTCATACATTTTTTTCCATGATGCTCGTATGAAGTCCCTAGCAGCCTACGGGACATTGTCATCTCCCTGAGGGCACCAGGTGTGGTGGCGCATGCCTGTCGTCCCAGCTACTCGGGAGGCTGAGGCAGGGGGATCGCTCAAGCCGGGAGTTCGAGGTTGCAGTGAGCTATGAGGGTGCCCCTGCACTCCAGCCTGGGTGACAGAGTGAGATCCTGTCTCAAAAAAAAAAAAAAAAAGTGTACATGGCACACAATTAAGTAAAAACTAAGCATGTAATAAATTTGATGATAAACACAGCCAGAACGAAGTAAGGATTTATTAATCTTTAAGTGATCTAACTTGTCTCTTGCTATTCATTGATCAAGATAATGCATATTCTTAATATTGCAAGAAAAGGCTGATTAAGGGCCGTTAACATGACCTGCCCAGCATTTGGAGGTGCAAAAAGTAGTGGCTGCTTGTGTCTAAAGTATATAAACCTTTTGTATTTTATGCAAAATATAAAAATTGATATCAATATTATAAAAGAAAGTATATAATTGTGTCTGCCTAGGCAGAAGTGTAGACACACTCATACATGTACATAAACACATATGCTAGAAAAAAAACAGACTATAATGAAAACAGAAACAGTTATCTCCAGAATTTGAAGGCTTTTTAAAAGTGATCTTTTCCACAATTTACCAGTTTTTATGGTATAATCAGAAAAAGATACATATATGTTAAAAATGAGTGGATATGACAACTCCTTGCTTTAGAAAGAACAAGCACATCTTGAAGTGGCCCCTGGGACCCAGCAGGTTGCTGCTGATTGGTCAGACAAGGCCCAAGCACATACATCACTGTTACTGTTGTTACTAAGTTTCAGTGTGTGGCAAACGCCTGGCTCACTGTGAATGTTGATTTGAAATTATCTTTTCAAAAGATTAAGACTATTTTACTGTATCAGAGAACTCGTTATTTACAATGTGCAATGCAGCCGACTTCTACCTAGAAACGCAAGGGTGTGTGGATCAAGCCATTCTGCAACAGCTGAGATGTCACATTTGCTGCCAGGGAAGCAGGGGAATCTCAGGTCTCAGGTAAAGCAAGGAAGAGCAGCAGCAGCTGCCCCCTAAAAAGGTTACTCCTAAGATTCCATTCCCAACATCGATAGCAATATTAACTTTGAGAATTAGAGTCTTTATACCGTGATGCTGAAATGCAGAATTTCTTAAATCATGAAAATATATTTTAATGAAATAGCATAATTCAAAACAAGAAAGCAAGCTTATACTCCAAAAGGGCTGGTAAATTTTTGAAACAAATGATCAATGATCACTGTACCATGGGTTAAAAGCACCATTAGCAGGTGCTGGTGGTGGTGGGGGGTGGTGTCCAAACAGAGCAAGACGTTCTTGCGCAAACAGAGAAGCTCAGGGCTGCGTTGCCTTGGTGACATGGAGGCAGCCACACAAACCTCATCTCCTGAGTGGCATCCTGCATGCCTCTTTTGCTGGAGTTTCTGGAGTTTCCTTTTAAATAACACAGGCTGCTCTGAGTATGCCTAGGTAAACTCACAGAGGACCTATTTGGAGGCTCTTGGAAGAAAGTCACAGAGTGAATACAAGACGCGACTGTTGCCTTCATCATGTTCTAGAAAGTTGCATTTAAACTTCAGAAGCTACCAGGGTTTTCTTACAATTACTCATTATTGCCCCCCCTTGTGGCCTTGCATAGGGACAATTCCTTCACACATGTGAGGCTGCCCAACAGTATAAATGAGACGAGCAAAAAAGTGAAGGGGTTTTACCTATAAAACTAATGAAAGAATATCTGAAAGCAATGGCAACTTTAAAGTTTTAAAAAGTTGGGCTCAAGCCAGTAAAAGGTTGAGGCAAGAGGAGGAGCTGAGCTCTGTGTGTTGAACCGAAATGACCTTGTGCTTTCCTTTTGAGTAGGCAGCCAGACCCTTTCAAAAGGCAATGTTCATGCGTGGAAAAGCAACATGGCTCTGGGTGTCTTGGTGAGACAGAAGCAGACACTGGGTTAGGCTCTGGGAACACAAAGAGAAATCTATGCACAGTGCAGAGCCCCAGTGATTTCTACGAAATATAAATCACCTCCTCTGACTTCCTGCTTAGAACCATCCCTGTGTTTCCCATCACACAAAGAATAAAATCCCAACTTTTACCGTGACCTGCAGGCCCTACATTTTCTAACGCTGACTTCTGTTGGAACATGGTGTTCCACCAGCCACATGGCCCCTTCTAGGTTTTGGAGCTTGCTGCTCCTTCTGTCTCCAGGGCCTTGGACTTGCATCTTCTCCCAGCTCAGACACTCCACGCCCAGGTCTTCACTGGCTCCTTCTTGCATTTGAAGTCTCAGCTGGAGGCCACCTCCATGGAGAACCCTTGCCTGCCCACCCAGTCTAAGTCAGCAGGCACTCTCTTTCACATCAATATCGTCTTATACTTAAAGTGCTGGCTCATCTGTTTTCTTTTTAATCCATCTCCCCTGCCAGAATGCACACTCCCAGGGAATAGGAATCTTATCAGTCTTGCTCACTACTTTTTCTCCAGCCCCTAAAACAGTGCCTGGCACATGACAGGAATCCAATACATCTTTGTTGAATCAATGAGTGAATGAATGAAAGAGTGATTGAATGTCTTTTCCCTGAAGGCTTCAGAGTCTGGTCAACCGAACCGGGGAAGGTCCAGGGTGGTCTTTGAGCACAAAGATGGTGACACTTAACCCAGAGAGGGGTTCAAGAAGACCATACAGAGGGGAGGATGCCTGTGCTACATCCTGACAGCTGGAATTCGTTGAGTGAACCTAGATGTTCCAGACAGAGGGAACAGCATGTGCTAAGAGTAGAAACAAGAAACAGGCAGCATGTGAGGGGAAGTACAAGGTCAGCCAGGGCATGAGGTCAAGAGTTCTAGAGGATACATGCCATGCATCCTTGTACATGCAACTGAGAGGCCTGGACTTTCAACTGAGGTTAAATGATTTAAAGGAGCAAAAGTCAGCCAGCACCTAAAGCTGAGAATAGACATTATTATCGTTTACGTTTATGTCAATGCTCATTCACTTTACCTTGTTGCTTCTTATGCTTGGATTATTTTTAGACTTTCACTGAGTGGCTTCTACAAAACCAAAGTCAGCAAACGTCAGTGAAGACATTCGACATACTCTCTGGTCCAGCATCTACGTTGGTTTATTTGTGTATTTATTTATTTTTTTGGCCTCTGTTAAAGGTACTGGGTCTATGGTCTATGGTCCATCCTAATCCTAATACTCCTCAGAAATGAGGTGGGCACATTCTCTGGCCAGATTTTTCCTTGTATATTACGTGGGATCGCCAATCTCTTTTAGCGCCTCCTTAGCATAGATTCCCTGACCCAAGGCTTGAAAGCAACGTGATTCAACACTGTGCCTTTCCTGTGCCCTGGAAGAGCTGCCAAGCATTTTAGAAAGAATCAGCCTATGAATGGGAGATCAGATAAAACTTCTGTTGAAACAAGTTCTTTTCCTCTGTGCATTCCATTCAATGCACCAAAACCCAAAAGTCAACCCGTCATATATTATCTCAAAATTATTCACAAAATGTTTGCCTTGTTTGAGGGCATTAGCAACAAGCTCCTTGTCCTTTTTCGCCTCCTCCTTTTCATTCATGAAAATCATGACTCACAGCCATGCCTGGCGGGAGCGGGCAGTGGCCACTCCTGGGGCAGCCCACCTCTGCTGCGTGCGTGGGGAAGAAAAAAACGCTGCAGTGAATCAAGTTCATTGAGCAGAAACCAGGGGAAAATATTTGCCTGCAAATCCAACACGCCTCTCTCTGTGCTTGTCCAGACAGAAACTGGGGTGGACTTCGCATTTTTTTCCTTTTTGTCAGAAATGCGTGTATAAAAATTGCATATTTTCACAAAACAGTGTCACCCAGGGGGTGGGGATTTTTCAAGCTGCAAAAGCAGTGTCAACGTAGTTGGAACAAAGACACAGAGTGAGCTGATAATGTATTCCACACTTGGCAACTGCATAATAGCTCTCTGGAAAACAGAAATGGTTCAGCAATATCTACGTGGAAGGCCTGGCTGGAGGAAGTCCAATATGTTGATGAAACTTTGAATTGTTTGAAAAGGTATTTTTTTTAAAAAAAAAATAATAGGATGTAACCTATACTCCAGCAGGCAAGAAGTCAGCCACCAGAAATGGAAAATGGTGAGGTCCAAGGTTCAGCAGTCAAATGCATCAAAGCTGTCGTTGGTGAGGTGTGACAGAGTGAGCCATCCACAGGCCGCAGAGAAAGGAACAATAATTTGGTACTTTCAACCAGAGCACTGGCATATTGCAAGACATTGGCTCCCACTTCACATACATCATTCTTCTCCAAGGGGACACCATAGCTCCAAGGAATTTAAATTCCACCCCCCACCCACCTTTTATGTTCATTTTTACTGCCATGTCCAAAGAGAATGGCTTGTATCTGAACACCTCATTTGTAAAGGCCAGGGACAAATTTAAGACCGTAGATAAAAGTCCAGTGCACGTGCAGAGTTAAGAAGAGAAAGTAGGGGCATATGGAAGAGAGGCACTAAGGCCAAGGCGATCCTTTGATGCTCCTGTTGGCTTTAGAAACGTAGAAGACCCAGTACAAAGTGCTGAGTTGCGGGAATAACAGGTTGTCTTTGTATTTAAGGGAAGGAAAAGCTACAAAGACATAACAATGAGCAAAGCTGAAGTGGCTGGGATCGGAGGATGTATGAATAATCAATATCTGGCAGAGGAGAGGATGAGATAGTGTCTAAGACAGAACATGTTTTGGAGACAACAATCAGTAAATTCAGGTATACGAAAGAGTAGAGTTAAACAGTCCATGGCAGATCACACGGATGCCTTAATAAAGAAGACAGAATGATGAAAGTCTGATGAATTTTAAAAATCACTGGAGTCACAGATAAGTTAAGAGTCTTGGAAAGCAAAGGAATCTGAATTTAGTGATGTTTATTAAGGTGGAGAGTAAGGATATCTAAGCAGAAACCATCAAAGTTTCCTATCTAGAAATGCCCATTGGAAAAAGTCTAACCCAAAGTTAAAAGCAGGAAAACAGAGAAACCCCAGAGAAAAATGGGAGTGGGTGGGTGCAGGGTGAAAATGGAGCGTGGCTCCCGTTTTCCAGAACAGATTACAAAAGCAACCTCACCCAGTGTTGTCAGGTTTGGCCAGCTGAGCGGCACTGATAACCTTCATGTATCTACGAAAAGTTCTGAGGCTGGGGAGGGTTTGCAGCAAGTATCTGAAAGGGTGCATGATTTGTGCTGGAAGTGTCTAACGTTAACAGAGACAGTCTGGAGTGTCGTGTCAGCTACAGACAGAGACGATTCTGATAGGTAATAAAAATAAGTGAGTGCCAAGAGCATCCCAAAGTCACGCTCACTGTTTCCGCCACCACCTCTACTACACGTACCCGTGTGTGTATCCAACCTTCCCTCAAAGAGACTTAACATCTGCAGCAACCTACACGGTTCTTTAGGAGTCACCTGATGTAACATCCTTATTTCACAGGTAAGGAAACCAAACTCACAGGGGGTGACCACAGGGCCATTTTCACCCGGTAGGAAATGGTCTGGCCAGCTTTGGGCTTTGGTAGTTCCTAGCCCAACGCTTTCACACTTTATAACGTTGCCATTTTTACTTAAAATCAATTGGTTTGAAACTGCAGCACCCCAAGACAAACACTCCTGAACCACAAAGGAAGGGTGACTCTTGGGTATTTGGGAGAGGTGTGGCTGCGTGCTTTCTCTCCGCTGACTCACTTGTACATTCTGACTGTCCACATTCCAGAAAATGCCTCAGGCCCCAGATTTGCAGGTGAACCACCCTCTTCCCATTTCTAATTAGCTACAGCTACACTTTTGATTTGAATCAAGGAGTGGTTCTTTTTATATTAGTCAGATTGGATCGGTTCTCTGGTTTTCCTCTCTAGAATAAAGAGGGTCTCCTTCAGACATTATTTCCATAGAGTGGTTTCCTTTTGCCAGGATTTATCAATGGATTCCATAAGGGGAAGTTGACCACACATGGGCCATTAAGGATACTTTAAA
Organism: Lepilemur ruficaudatus; assembly: GCA_963574885.1. Lineage (NCBI taxonomy): Eukaryota > Metazoa > Chordata > Mammalia > Primates > Lepilemuridae > Lepilemur > Lepilemur ruficaudatus. Next base: position 31,053 of record CAUYRT010021869.1, read on the forward strand.
GGAACCAAAAATATGCCCTGGGCAGCACCATGAATTAGTAAATGCTCCCAAAAGCATTATAATATGTAGACAAGCTCTTTATTTGGGAAGTGAGAATAATGTTTTTTAATGTCCCAAATGCTGCCCCTTATTAAAAACCTGGTAGGGACTAAACTTTCAAGTAAATTTAAGCTCTAACAGCAAAGGAATGCTCTGGGAACAGAGCTGATAAAACCGTAGACCATGAGTCATGGGATTTGGTTCTTTGGATCAATGGCCTCCTCTCTTGAAGGTAGTATTTTAAATTCATTCATTAATAGTCGGCCCTGCAAAAACATTGCTCAGAAAATTAACAAGGTCACAAAATTGGGAGCAAACTCCTTCCTCCTTTCCCCATCATGGTTAATAATATCCTCACCCTACCGTTCACTTCAACTTTAAAATACAGAGTCAAGGCCTTTCAGAGGCAGAGATTCTAAATCAAATGGACGCAGGGGGGAAGCATTCTAACATACCTGTAGTCATAACTCCTTAATACACCACAGCGCCACGTGCCTGATTTCTTAGCTGTTTAGGCTCAGCACCAAGCCGGGGGCCCATTAATTTTAATCGGGTATTCCTGGGAAGGCCAGTTCATACTCAGCTGGTAGCCACGGTACTGGATCAAACTCAAGAAGGGAGTTCTGATTTAATTAACTTGCAAGTTTCCTTAGCGCCCATTGGAATGCTAACAAGTAGTTAAATTCTTTCCCTGTGAATAAATCATTATTGTTAATTTTTTTTCTTAAGGAGATTTACCCAGGGTTGATAACAGAAAGAAACTGGCCTGTTCTTTTCTTTCGCCAGTCAAATGCACCTTTTCCAGCGTAGAATGGGATTTGAGTCATCGACAGTGAATTCGCATTAGTGACAGGCATTTATAAAAGCAGACTCCCATTACTCAGTATGACCATCTTTAACAAGAACTGGAAATTAAATGGTGAAACAGCAACTTCCTGTTTTTACACTCGCTGAGGGGAGTGAAGGGTCATTTTATTAATACTTATTGCACACAGGCATTCTGCTAAGGGACTTGAGCTACATAATGCTAGTTCATTTCCACAAAAATACTCTTAACTGTTAGTCTCTGAATGTTACAATGGAAAGAAAAGAGGCTCAGAGAAGTAAAATAATTTGCCAAACACCACACAGCCAACAGGACTTGGATTAGAACCAAAGACTTCCGAATGTTTTTTACTATACGTTTTTCTTTACCCGTTATGCTTGGCCAAGGTACAGACTGGAACGTGCTGTGTGACTTTCGGAAGGAGTTTTATTTACTAACCCCCCCCCAAAAAAAAAACTGGCTTAAAATATTAATAATATGCCCTGGACCATTATAGTATGTCAAGTTGAAGGATGACAAGGCTAGTCTCCAAGAAAAGGTACTTGGGTGTCCATCCTGAGAGTTCTATTTTGTTAAAATGATGGACAGCACCATGGCACACCAAAGATGGAGAAGAGACAGAGCTAAGTGACCGCAAGGGACTTTCGCCCAGACTGGAAGAGGCACAGAGTGATTCTTCCCCTCATGTATTTTTTTCTCTTTCTGTTAGTCTCAAACCCTTAAGCACTGGACTCATTAAGATACTTTTGAGGGAAAAAACGGACTCTAAAAATAGTTAAGATTATATCATTTTTTGAAGAATTTATTTATTTATTGACCAACATGCCAGTTTTATTATATTGGCGTGTCTAGAAAATGTTCTGCGTAAAAATTGTGTTAAAATTATTTGTAAAATACAAAATAACACATGGTTATTAGTATGGAATGTAAATTATACTTCAATAAATTTGTCAAAAAAACCACCTAGAACAATTATATTGCTATTAAACAGTCTCTGTCTTCAAGACAGATGAAGTCACATGAATTCACTTGGTAATTGGTAGGAAGTTCTAGTGCAGTGCTTTAACAATATTCCACTGATATTCCCCAAGTAAATAAAGTAATGTTCTGATGGAAAAAAAATAATAATACATGGCTCTGTTCATTAGACCAAAAATTCTTTTTTTTTCTTTTCTTGGGACAGAGTCTCACTCTGTTGCCCAGGCTAGAGTGTCGTGGCATCAGCCTAGCTCACAGCAACCTCAAACTCCTGGGCTCAAGTGATTCTCCTGCCTCAGCCTCCCAAGTAGCTGGGACTATAGGCATGCGCCACCATGCCCGGCTAATTTTTTCTATATATTTTTAGTTGTCCAGCTAATTTCTTTCTATTTTTTTTTAGTAGAGATGGGGTCTCACTCTTGCTCAGGCTGGTCTCGAACTCCTGAGCTCAAACGATCTGCCCGCCTTGGCCTCCCAGAGTGCTAGGATTACAGGCGTGAGCCACCACACCCAGCCCCAAAAATTCTTCATAAAATTAATCTGAACATTAAAATAAGTGGATTCAAGTACTTTGATGATTTTTTTTTTTAGTTTTATCTGTCTTTAATAATATTTCACTGGTATTTTTCTAAGGACCATATTTTGCTCTTATTTTAACATCTTTTAAAAATTATCTCTTCTCTTCTTCATAGTTGCATGATATGGTTATTATACATGAAACTGTGGACACAGTTAATTCTTATCTTAAATCAATATTTAAATTTTTAGAGAATATTCTCTCCACAGGTACAAAATACCTTATAAGCTCAGACCTAGTGCTGGACAGAGGATAGTCTCAATTCAATTATTTATATTGAATATTTCAGCCCAAATATTTTTATGATATTACCTTTTGCTTGTAGAATACTCTTCATTAACAAATATTTGACATGTCAAAAATTATCAAATGAGCTGTCTTTATCTAAGACTCTTTTGAATATTTTATAAATGGTAAACTTTTTCAATTTCATTATATCTGCTATAAAATATAAATTTATTCAATTAAAAATTGAAACACCATCAAACCATTCTTCTCACAAACTCAATACTCCGAACAATAATTAGAGTTCCCAAATTAAGTATCTGACAATATTTGAGCTTTCTTCTATAATCTCCTCAGTTCTCCCTTGCTTTTGTAGATATATTGCCATGCCTTCCTGTTTTCATGCTTGTTTGAAACAACAGATTTTGTTTTAAAAACCTCAAAATCTGTAGTTTTTGGAGTTCTATTCATTGATACTTTGATGAAAGATTTCTATATGATTTTCAAACAAAATATAGTTAAAAATTAAGTCTCATAAAAAATTCATTACTATCATAGGACACTGATTAATTTCAAAAATATAGTAGTTCTTCGAAAACTCAAACATTTCCAAAATCCAATTGCAGATGGGCAGCAAAGACAAAAGGTATATCTTGCCTTCCTGAATTTATTTTTGTATCCAATATTACCTTCATAATAAAATTTTATAGTTCAGAATCTCTAACTGTATGTATATGTATTTCACAAACTTGAAACTTGAAGCTTCTATTTCAATTGAAAGGTTATTTATTGAAACTTATTTGGATGCAAATATAAATTATATTTACATCAATAGTATTTCTAAATTTCTTCTCTTTAAATTTCTTAATTTAGTAAGTGTGTTACATTTCTTCATGATACAGTGATCCACCAAAAGTATTATTATTATCATACAGACGCTGGGTAGCTTAAATTCTTAACTGAATTTATGGTAGTATTAATAATTATGTTCAACAGAATGAACTTCCAAGATCTTTAGCTTCTGTCTGTGAATTAGATGGGAAAAGTGGACCACTACAGGAATTAACTGAAGTGATTTTCTATTTGAAGCATCTGATGACTCTGATACAAGCATCTGGCATCACTTCAGTTTTCAAGTTCTGCTAATGGTGTTGGCACTTTGACAGGTATGGCTTCATTTTAGGACATGCATAAGAAATTTTAAACTTCACTGAGATAGAGGACCCTCCCTCCCCCCATTTCATTCTTTATATCTTTTAATACCAAATTCCATCTATTCACGTTATTCTTAGGAAACAGTTACCGAATAAGTATTATAAGACTTCATGATTAGATTTTCTGCATATAGAATTGTACTACTGAAACATTATGCATTTGTAATGTTTCTTCAAAAAGGAAGAAGTAACACGGATGTCACTTTGCATATTGTTTTCTGATCAGGAAGAACGTAGATGCAGTTTGCAGAAAATGTCACTTCCTACAATAGTTTCATCTTTTGTATCAATAGCCTGGCCGTAGCTCATTATCCATCTATGTCAAGTAAAGCAGAGTGCACAGCCATGCAATTTTCTTTGTGACTCAAAAATGACATATACTGGCTATCAGCCCCCCAAATAACCAGTGAATTATTTTCCTCCAGGAACTTGTGTCTAAGGCCTGATATGAGTCTCTTGTGTGTGAAACTCTAGCTATTCAAATCTAAACCTATAACAAAATGACTATTTTCAGAAAACTGCAACAGTGATTCCTGACAACTTAATGGCATCCTTGAATGATCAACTTCAGGCACTTCTGTTTCCATCGAAATAATGTTTAGCGTTTGTGGCTCATAATTTCAATTTTCACATCTCCCCTAGGTTTATATTTCTCCACATTATTTACTTACTCTGTAAATGTAAGGTGTCTTTAGGGATTCTCATGGATAGAAAATTCTACTTTAAGTTTTTGGTGATGTTTTAAAGATGAATCTGTTTCCTCGATGGAAGCAGTCACAGCAGAAAACCAAAATTAATCCTATCTGTATCTCTTGATGAAATACAATGATTAGGAAGATAAAATTTGGCTGTACTAATTGTACAAGAATCAGTTCCTTCTTATTAATGATTTTTAATATTTTAATTTATCATCTTAGCCAACTATCCTTATTGAAAAGAATTAACAATCCAATTCAAAATGGTGCTCGTTTTGTTCAATTCTTGATATTTATTCCCCCATCCAAAATGACTCAGTTTTAACCTTGATCATTTTTCTTTATCTAACTGCTAAAATGTAATTGCCTTAGGGAGCTAAAGTATTATTTTTTTCTTTCTCACGTTTTTGCAGGATTATTATCTTCTGCTGCCCAGAAATTGTTCTACCACTTTGACTTTCAAAATGGGGTGCTTTATAAGAGTATTTTTGAAGTTACATTCAAGAGTATGTGTCTTTCCTAATAAGCTTGGTTAACATGCAAATAAATTAAAGTCTTATTTTTTTTCAGAATTATTTGATCACGGGGATCAAATTTATCTTCAGTCTTCAATAACATGTGAGTTTAATGTTCCTGGGGAAAGAAAACATGTTTTTGTCTTTTGTTTCTTTGTAATTCTTAGGACAACAATGGTTCCAAGGGTTATGTATATAGAAAAAAATATTGGAAGAACTTCCAGCCAATCTGTTTACATAAAAGGCTAGTTTGTATGGAAAGGAAATATAATTCCTGAGGGAGCAAGACATCCCTTCTTGTTAAAATGTTAAGGGCTACGGTAGTTGTAACTCTGGTAGATAAATTCGTTAATCCTTGCCTTATGGTTGAAACGGCATCATCTCTGTTTTACAGATTAGATAAGTGTCGTTTGGAAGATGAAAGCATCTGCCATGTTAGTCCAAACAGGAGAAGCAAGGGTTCAGAGCAATAAACGTTTGTAATCTCTGAGTCTGTAATCAATTCTGCTAAGCCTTGATTCAGTTTCACCTCAACTTTAACTTGAAGAGTCTTTGCTTAATGGATTTGCCAAATTGGAGATGTCTCCTAGCTTCATTTAATGCCAGAGTAATTTTAGAGAATATCACTATGTAAATCAGCAAATGAATAATAATTGCAGAAATAACTATGTGTGGAAACACCAATTAGCCAATAAATCCACTTAATTAGTCTTAATAGTTTCTTTGGCTCTTTAAGAAGCTATTTAATACTTTAATGCTATTGCATATGCATTGCATATTTTAAAACATATTATTTAAGTGATGTTCTTATAGACAAACTAAGGGTCCTAATCATTTAAAAGCAAGTCATGAATTAGTTCACTTCCAGTAGTACAGCTGACAAAGCATTCTTATCATTGCACTGCGTATTAACCCGCCTGTGGAATGGATGCTTTTTCACTGCAAAATCATAATGCAATGTGACTAATCCTGAGTGGACACAATTCCACAAGTCCACCAGGCCTCGCCCTTTCAGATGTTTTTGCAGCCATGATTTTGGATTGACTAGATTTGCATGCTCACTTCCACTACCCATAAAAAGAAACGTGGCTTGTTGTAGTCTTTGATGGGCTCTTTAGCCATAGCGCAAAGCAGAGATGGTGGCACCCAACAAGAGACCAAGACCCAACCTGACTCCAATTTGTACCTGGCTGTACTCAACTAAGATGAACAGTCCTGGGCAAGGACTTCTTCCTAAGATATGGGTCCTTCATGCTTGGAAACCCTGGGAAGAGTCCAAAGAAAGTAGCAACTAAAGAGCAAGCCATCGAAAAACCAGCCAACTATTTTCTTTTCACCCCAATACCTTATTGCCGCCTATTCATATACTTTCCTGGCACTTTGACTTAGATAATTCATTATGCATTATCCTCAGATGTCATCTCTGTGCCTAGAATAGACTACATTAATAAACTTACTATTTAAATGACCCTAAAATGAAGGAAATACCAATAGGCAAATTCCACTTGTGGTTTTACTCAGACCTGAACGGATACCCTTTATTTACTGCCAAGTTATTTCAATAGATTACTCAATAGACCACTATGAACTTGCCTTGGTTTTCCCAGGATATTACAGAGCAATCTAGAAATCTTCAAATTAAATTATGGATAAATATAAGAAGGTAGGACTCAAAAACTGAATACTATGATTAGAAATATGTTTTTAAAAATGCATAAAAATAAAGCTAGAAGAAAATATTTCCAAGTGTTTAAAATGTCTTGCAAAATTTAAAAATTTGTTTAAATGTTTAAAAGTGCTTGTTAAAAATGGCAGGATTTTGAGTGTTTTAACTTTTTCCCTCTGTGTATTTTCTAAGGTTATATATTAATATTAAATGTGTATATGCTTTGCACTGAAAAAATGAATAACCCAAATAATGGCAGTGTAGACATTTCTTTATATTTAAGAAAGTTCTGCTGGAGAACATTATGTTAAGTGAACTAAGCCAGGCACAGAAAGACAAATCTCGCATGTTCTCACTCACATGTGGCAGCTAAATATTAAAAACAACTGATCTCATGGAGACAGAGGGTAGAATGATGGTTACCAGAGGCTGGGAAGGGTAGCAGAGATGGGAGGATAGAGGGGTGATGGTTAATGGGTACAAAAATATGGTTAGATAGTTAGATAACATGAACAATATTTGATAGCAATATATCAAGAATTTGATATAATCAAGTGACTATAATCAACAATACGTTAGGGTATACTTTGAAATAACTACAGGAGTGGAACTGGAATGTTCCTAACACAAAGAAATGTTAAATGCCTGAGGCAATGGATACCCCAGTTACTCCGATTTGATTAATTCACATTGTATGCCTGCATCAAAACATCACACGTACCCTATAAAGATATACAACTATTTATACTCATAATAATTAAAAATTTTAAAAATTTAAAAAGGAAACTTGTAAATAATTTTTCCTTGCTTTACTTTCTCCTATTACTTCCTCTTTCCTCGCAACAGAAATTAATACGTAAATGCACACAACTGCACGTAGATACGCGTCGTTTCAAGGTGTTATGCTTCTGCTTACCAATCTTCCGTGACTGCACCTCTCAGCCAGGAAATGTAAACATGCTTGGTCCAGGAGCTCCTGCATGTGTTGGTAACCTACAATGAATCTTATTTACCTGTCTTGCCAATGATAAAATCGGTATTACTAATTTCAATGTGCAGGTACTCATGCCAATGGAAATGTGTGAAGGTGTTATTTTCACAAGAGAAGATCATCAAGCCTCTTTTAAATCCTTTTCAATCACTTCCCTGGGAACAGAAGGACCAGAATGCCATCCCAGGATATGTCTTCCATCAAAACTTGCAAAGAATATAATTGAAATGATATGTTTCAGGAAGATTCTACCAGAAAGTAAAATCTGACTATAAGATGTTGGGTTTTTTCAAACCGTTGAATGGGAGGTTGTAGGAATAAGAGAGACTCACTCCCAAACCCCTGCACCAAGAGAAAGTAGCAGAAACTACTAGAAAGCAGTTTCCACTACCACCTCACTTTCAGCTTCATCAAAGTCTCTTCAGTGTGTTCGCTTTGTCAATACTGCAAGTTTTCTAGATGTGTTATAAGGGAGTAAAACTCACTGCATAAAACTTGTAAAAAATACTGGATTTCTAAAAAAAAAAAAAAAAAAAAAAGTTTTTCTTTATTCTGACATGTTTTACTCCGGAAAATTGTATATATATATTTTTAAAAATCATTGCATGATTTGGAGAAATTTCACAAATATTTTACAGGCTTGTCACATTTTAACCATCTTTGTTGAAAATTTGTCTTAGAGTAGGAATTACACTATCCCTAAATAATAACATGGGGCACTTTATTTTCATGACCAAGGGCAAAGTCACATTTAAAACGGTTTCAATATAACTGGGAATTAAAATGATGCTTTACAATAACATTGGCAGAGAGAGAATTGTAAGTAACCCGTTACTCTCAGAATTGCTAAAGAGTTCATGACCAAAGTTTTTGTACCTCCATACTGTTCTGAAATTTTTTAAAAAAGAAGGCTTTAGTTTGGGAATGTTAATATTTGTAATGTTTCAGATACGTTTTGAGGCATTATATGACTTCAAACATAAAGAAATCTTCAGTTCTTGTTATTTTAGAAACAAACACAGGTTCAGAAAACTAACCGCATGTATTATCAGAAAATGTGGCAGCTACGCGAGAACAAAGAATTAAGGATCTACAAAGAAACGGAAACCATTTGTAAATGATACAAGTCTGCCCAAAGCCTCTCCCAACAATAATTGGATTTGGTTGACTAGAGCTAAGAGTAAAAGTGAACAGATGTTAGGTGACGGAGCAGAACTTGCTCTTTTCAGATTAAACAACTAATTATGAGTGGATAATGGCGTGTGCAACTGGTAGGCGCTGCAAATGATTGCGATTCAGACCAAGGAATAAGACTAAGTGCTAATATATTCGATTCTGCACAGGACTGGAATGTAAAAAAGCTATTAATATTTTAAAACAGCAATGGATAAGGTGGGTGTTGATAAATTAAATTTTTAGGACTTCTGGAGAAAATTCAATGAGAAGTTGTTTTCCTTGAATAAATTATGACCAGACTGTAGTCCTCTGACTACCATGACCAACCAGAACACATTTTAAAAATCTTAATTACTAATTTAGAATATTAATACAACAATAGATGTGGGGAGATGGGAACACTCATACACTGCTGGTGGGACTGCAAACTAGTACAACCTCTGTGGAAAGTAATATGGAGATACTTCAAAGAGATGTAAGTAGAACTACCATTTGATCCAGCAATCCCATTACTGGGCATCTACCCAAAGGAACAAAAGACATTCTATAAAAAAGACATCTGCACTGTCTATAGCAGCACAATTCACAATTGCAAAGACGTGGAAACAACCCAAGTGCCCATCAATACATGAGTGGATTAATAAAATGTGGTATATGTATATCATGGAGTTCTACTTGGCCACAAAAAACAATGGTGATCTTGCACCTCTTGTATTATCCTGTGTAGAGCTGGAGCCCATTCTACTAAGTGAACTATCCGAAGAACGGAAAAATAAGCACCACATGTACTGACCATCAAATTGGTATGACCTGACCAACACTTCAGTGCACATATAGTAATAACATTCATCAGATGTCGGGCAGATGGGAGGGTGGAGGATGGGATGGGTATATTCACACCTAATGGGTGTGGTACACATCATCTGGGGGATGGACATGCTTGAAGCTCTAACTCAGGTGGGACAAAGGCAATATATGTAACCTAAACATTGGTACCCCCGTAACATGCTGAAATAAACAAAAACAAAAACAAAAACAACGGACTAAAATGCCATTTCCTAGAAATCAAACAAAGAAGATTATCAAAATCTTCAACAACCTGAACTTTTTATTTTATCAAAATCATTGTCTGACTTAGTAACCTGTGACTGTTGTAACTAATGACCACAAACTTGGCGGCTTCAAACAACAGACATTAATTCTTGCACAGTTCTGGAGGCCAGAAGAACAAAATCAAGGTGTCGGCCAGGCCACGTTCCCTCTGGAAGCTCTAGGGAAGAATTTGTTCCTGGCCTCTTCCAGCTTCGGGGGCTGTTGGCATTCCTTGTGTCTGCAGCCCTTTTGTTCCATCTTCATAGTGCCTTCCCTGTGTGTCTTTGTCAACACTCCCTGTCTCTCTTGTAAGGACCCACGTGATTTTGTTTATGACACTAGTAATCCAGGATAAGCTACTCCTCTGAAGATCTTTTCAGAAGATAACATTCCCAGTTTCCAGGGATTTGATGTGGATACCTTTTGGGGACCATTTTTTGCCTATTACACCGTCTTTATTTGATTGTTCTTGAATATGTGTTAGTGTCACTCTCTGTAACTCAGTATACTCCGTAGATGTCCCTCAACGTGGTAGACTATATTGCCTTCTATTCCACAGTGTGCTACACATTCCATTCATTTCCATATGATTTCTGGCATTTATTGTAAAGTTCTCAAATATTTTACTTGGTGTTATTTCTGCTACTACTCATTAGAAAGTAAGAATGTGTAGTAAACAGAGGCAGAGAGAAGGACAGACAAGAAGGAAGAGGAGGAGGAGAATTGCTATGCAAACTGATTCAACCTATTCAACTGCAGTAATCAATTATAGCTGCTGAGATGTCCCAAATCATGGGTTTGGTCTTTTGTGGTTTATATTTAGAATCTATCCCATATGGTTCTCTTCATATCACCAACCACAGAGTTAAAGTCACTGGCAAATATTACATTTACAAATGTCCCATCTGACTGTAATAAATGCATCATGGTCAGATGGGGCATTTGTAAATGTAATATTTGCCAGTGAAAGTCAGGATAAATGGAATAATTCATTTTATTCAATCTTATACATTACAAGAGTCTTTCGAAAGGATGGAATAGACTGATTTTTACTTGGTTTTCTTGATCTGGGTCTTATAGACATTACTAAAATAAATAGTTTTAAGAAGAAAAAAGCATAAACTAGAAATTTGAGGTCACATTCATTTTCGTAAAGGGTTGGGGAAACATGCAATAGTGTTTCTGCTCTGGCCTCCCTCCTATAAAAGCAGGTGTGCTGTTGGCAATGTTTTAAACCCAGGATTGAATTCTATCTTGTAACAGAGGATATCAACTCCTCTTAAGCTATAATGAAGAGCTCTCTCTTTGAAAGCGTATGCTATAAACTTCTGTAACTGGCACTGCTATCAAGCCTTTAAGCAACAATGGACAGATAGGCTCATTTTTGAGTTTATGTTTTTCAACCGTTGTTTGTTTTAAATCATATGCCGTATAGCATCAAGAGTGGATAAAAGTTTGTACAAAGGGCTTTTCACTTTAGAATTAATAGGCCCAAGAGGTCACACATGATTTATCATTTTATTTGAAACTTATTTATTTGAAATTTATTCCAAGTTTATATCTGACTTACAAACAAATAAAACGACTTAGCCATTAGACAGTTGATAGAAGTCAGAGGGTTCCAGATCAGTGACTTCAGAGTGCGTCTCAGGAAAATATTGTGATGATTAATTTTTATGTGTCAACATGACTGGGTCACAAGGACACCAGATATTTGGTCAAACATTTGTGTTTTTAGATGAGATTAACATTTCAGCTGGGCATGCTGGCTTACACTGGTAATCCCAGCACTTTGGGAAACCGGGAGGTGGGAGGATCGCTTGAGGCCAGGAGTTTGAAACCAGCCTGGGCAACATAGCAAGACCCTAACTCTACAAAAAATTTTAAAAAATTAGCCAGGCATGGTGGCACATGCCTGCAGTACCAGCTCCTTGGGAGGCTGAGGCAGGAGGATTGTTTGAGCTCAGGAATTCAAGGTTACAGTGAGCTATGATTGGACTACTGCACTCCAGTTTGGGGGACAGAACGAGATCCTGTCTCTAAAGAAATAAAAATAAGTAGATGAGTGAGATTAACATTTAAATCATAAACTGATTAAAGCAGATTGCCCTCCCCAATGAGGGTGGCACTCATCCAATTAGCTGGAGGCCTGAATTGAACAAAAAGGCTGATCCTTCCTGAGTAAGAAAGAATTCCTCTTGCCTGACTGCCTTCGAACTGAGACATCACCTTTTTCCTGTCTTAGGACTTGAACTGAAATATCAGCTCTTCTTGGGTGTGGAGCTAGCTGGCTTTCACACTGAAACTACACCAGTGACTCTCCTGGGTCTCCAGCTTGCCAGCTTTCCCTGCAGATCTTGGGACTGGTTAGTCTCTATAATCCGAAAAGCCAATTCCTTATAATGAATCTCTCTGCCCCCTCCATCCATCCCTCTCTTTCTCTCTTTCTCCACAAATGTGCATGCACGCACACGTGTATCCTACTGGTTCTGTTTCTCTAGAGAACCCTAACTAATGCAAATATCCTGTAACGTTGTCACCATAAAGCCAGGCAGAGTCTCGAGAGACATCCATAATTTAATTATATCTCAACATAATATCCATAAGAGTAAGGTGGATAGAAAGACCATTGAAAAATATACAGAATAGATGTTTGCAATAAATATAATTAAAACTAATCCACTGGTATGACTACTAGGATGAGAGTTTTGGGCTTCTGAGAGGTGGCGTAAGATTTAGTAATATACAGTTTTAATACCAGGGATGTGGTCTGTGACAGAGCCACTGTAACAGGGGCACAGTTGGCAGTTAGGGTCATTTGTTAGAACCCAGGGCTCATTAAGGAGAGGAGATCCTCTGAGTCTCAAAAAATTCTCCAAAAGCTGAGAGTTACAGTTACCCAACAACGACAAGGGAAGATTACTACAATCATATATGAAATGGTGTCACTGATTCCTTGATGGGTAAGCATCTTTCATCTATTATCTCTGGTAAGATTTAGCATTAAGAAGAAAAAAATATATAAATATATACACATATATATCTTCTTTTATATATATATCTAAAAGGAAATCCTTATTTGATATCAAATAATGTTGCTTTAAAGAGTCTATGCATTTGATGTTTTATATACTTGAAATTTTAAGATATTTTGTCCAATTATAGGAACAGTGTATTAGAATTATGATTCCAACTTAAAATGTGAAATTGGGTAAATGATTTAAACTTGTGGTTCTGAGTTGAAATCTTAACAAGTTTACATATATACTCAGAACTTTAGGAGAACTTAATAATTATGTTTTATAAGTATTTAATTGATGAGTTATTCAAATATTCATTTAAGTTCGACAAGTGAAAGCTCTTGAGAGAAAATTAAACATATGAGGCTTATAAGTAAAGCTTTAGGTGTTTAAAAAGGTTTAACTACATTCAACTGTACACCTTGGTAAATTCACTGAAAACCATTTAATTATACACTCAAAATGGAGTGTTGGTTGTACGTAGATACAGTTGGAGCACTATGTATGTACTCTAAGGACTACTTTGACAGAGTAGATTTTTAAATGTAACAAGATAAGTCAACTTGAGTGATAATATATTTTGGGAAATCAGCTCACTATAAATTGTGACTGTAAACATTATACTGTAAATGCTTTGTAGTTTTTCCCCCAATAAAAAAGGAAAAAAAAAAAAAAGAAATGCTCTATACTTCTCTCTATTGCTTTGTTTCACACAATAAAGTTTAATATATTGTTTTTTTCATTTTCATTTAAGTCACAATCTTTACTAAATTCATTTGGAACTTACTATATAAACATGGAGTTATTTAGAGACTTGTTATTTGATTTCCAAATATTAGGGAATCATCCAGATTTTTTTTTTATTAATTTATAGTTTGATTTTATTATGGTCCAAGGACATACTGTATATATTTTCATTTGTTAAAATTTTGTTGGAGTGTTTTATAACCCAGGATATGATCTGTTGTGGCCGATGTTCTATGTGTACCCGAAAACAATGTGTATTTTTCTGTTGTTAAGTGAAATATACTATAAATATCAATTAGGTCAAATTGGTTGACAAGTTGTTCAGTTTTTCTATATCCTATCTCATTTTCTCTCTACTAGTTTTTTGATATCTGAGAAAGGAGTATTGAAATTTCAAACTATCATAGTGGATGTGTCTATTTCTTCCTTCCATTCCTTAAATTTCTTTCAACTATTTTGAAGCTCTATTGTGAGGTGAATACAAATGTAGAATTGCTATGTGTTCTTAGTGAATTATTCCATTATTGTTATGCAACATCCTTATTATTTTGAT
>CAUYRT010021874.1:0-22326 GCA_963574885.1 Lepilemur ruficaudatus
TAGTAGAGACGGGGTCTCGCTCTTGCTCAGGCTGGTTTCGAACTCCTGACCTTCAGCTATCCACCCGCCTCGGCCTCCCAGAGTGCTAGGATTACAGGTGTGAGCCACTGCGCCCAGCCTGAATGAAATTTATCTCACTCCAAAGTCAGTGTTGTAAGCCTCTTTGCTTTCTTTCAGGTCATGTTACTTCTAAGGACCCTCTTTCCTATTCATTTCAATAAGGATTTAAGTGTCAGAACTTAAATTTCTGTAGAATATATGATATATTCCTTAGATTCTTTGAAATAATATATAGAACGTAATTTAACATTTTTTGATGATGTAATATCATTATTTTAGACATTATTTATTATATTATGCTGTAGATATGCTACAACATTTGCCCATGAGGTTGGATATTATTTTTATTATGCATAGGAAGAAATGGGGGCTCAAAGAACTTAAGTGAATTTTTCAATGTTTCCATAGATAGCAGTTGGTGGAGCTAAGATTCTGATTCCAAATTTAGTGGTTTAGCTGCCAGTCAATCAATGTTAGTTAAATTTGACTTTATAGTTATTAATTAATGACAAGAACTACCCCCCACCCTCTGTACTCACAACTTTCCTCTCTCCAAATGAATGTTTCCTATGCTGTTGAGGTCTACTGAGGTTTTGCTCTTCAGGTAGTTTTGTGTACCTGATCTCTCAGGGTATAAATTAGGGTGAGGGTTGAGCTGCAGTTATAAAAATATCCATCGCCCACCACTTCACTCTCCACCCCCCAGGGCAATGACTTGTACAAGAAAGAACTTTATTTCTCTCTTATTTAACCTAAATCCGGGATGTGGAAAGCAGGGTCTGCTCTAGGAAGTCATCATAGGATTTCTGGCTAGCAGGGAAATCATCCCATTTGAAACACATGGTTTCCAAGGGTGCCTCAATTGTAGCCATTTTTAGCCAGTGTAAATGGGTGGGAGTGAGTCCTGAGCAAGGACCGTTTAAGCAAGTGAAGCAGAAGTTGCAAACATGACTTGTGCTCACATTTCATAGGCGAGAACTTAATATAAGGCCCCTGCTAACAACAAAGGGGGCTGGGAATTGAAGTCCAGCTGTACAAACATGTGCAAGAAGAATGGGAACATGGGTTTTGGGGGCGAAAACAAGAATCTGCCATACCTAATATATATAGTGGAGATGTCTCTCCTACTCAAGGTAAGGTGGTGTTGGTAGCTGCTTGCCCTTACTTACGGGTGAAGCACACAGGTATTGGTGGGTATTTGACTTTTTCTCCCCTACCTCTAACTCTTGAAGTACAAAGATATTCATCCCTTCTCTCTGTCCTCCACTCTCCTGCCTTTTGCTACCACTGAGTTCAATTGCTCTCTTTTTATTATTATTTTCTTTCTTAACTCTGTGTTACCTGTCATTTCCCTGTGTCACTTCCTGTCCTTGGTAAACATTTCCAACTAATCAGAATAAGTTGTTCACTTTAGTGAGCACATGTAATTTTAGGGTTTTGGGGGTTTTTTAGTGTTTTTTTGTTTTGTTTTGTTTTTTGTGACAGGATCTCTGTCTATTGCCTAGGCTAGAGTGTAGTGGTGTCTTTATAACTCAAGTGATCCTCCTGCCACAGCCTCCTGCGTAGCTGGGACTATAGACGCGTTCTACCACACCTGGCTGATTTTTTAATTTTTTTGTACAGACGCTCTTGCTCAGGCTGGTCTGGAACTCCTGGCCTCAAGCAATCCTCCAGCCTCGGCCTCCCAGAATGCTAGGATTACAGGCATGAGCCACCGCACCCAGCCTGGGTTTTTAGTTCTTTAAAATTGTGTTTGTTGCTGAGTGTTGGAGGTGATTGCTGCTAAATAAATGTTTTTCTTCTGGGAATTATAGACCCGTTGTAGAAACCTAAATCTTGTCTCCAGAGAGCCAGTTCTACAATAAATAAAGATATTTATCTTCCTAGACAGAGAGTGATTGGTAAGAGATTTGGGAGGAGAACAAGGAAAAGGTAATGCCATACTGGGGAAGGGAGGGTAGAGAGTTTCAAGATGGAGGGAGTGTTCAATGATACCAAATCGCCTCAAAGAGGTCAAAGAAGATAAGAGCTGCAAAGGAATCTGTTAGTGGCATGAGGTGAGGTTTCCATGGAGTAGCGTGGCAGGATGCCAGATTTTCCTGGATTTAAGAATAGATGGGGCTGGGCACAGCGCTCACGCTTGTAATCCCAGCATTTTGGGAGGCCAAGGTGGAAGGATCATTTGAGCCCAGAAGTTTGAGACCAGCATAGGTAACGGTTAGGGTGACCCTGAATCTCCCAATTTTGTAATAACAGCTGAAAATCAATTCTGAGCTCTCTCTACTCTTTATTATCTTTCTCCCAAACTAGCAGGCAACCTGCTGGGACTCTGTTTTCACAAACACCTAAAAGAGCCCAGAAAAGAAATGTAGGTCTTTCTCTTTACATTTCCCCAGCTCACAGCGTTCAGAATTTATTTTACAGCTTCAGAGTGTTCCTGAGAAGCTCCTGGACAGACAGCATGGAGGTAAACTCCAAGCGTTTGTTTCCCGCTCAAATCCATATCTCGGGGGCAAAAATCACATCCCCTGCGATTGGCCTGACTACGTTTCAGAAATAACCAAGTCTCCAGAAACAGAAAAAAAACAAGGAAGCAGTCAAAAAGATGACACCTGCTTCCCAATCTTTCTAATTTTAATTTTTTTCCCTTTCCCATAACTTGCCCTTCGCTTTCTT
Organism: Lepilemur ruficaudatus; assembly: GCA_963574885.1. NCBI lineage: Eukaryota > Metazoa > Chordata > Mammalia > Primates > Lepilemuridae > Lepilemur > Lepilemur ruficaudatus. The sequence continues at coordinate 2,737 of CAUYRT010021874.1, forward strand.
AAACGTATATAATAAAAAGGGTGGAATATTAGGTTTACTTAGAGTGGCAATGCGAAAAGTATGTATAGGACATAACACTTAGATAGTGATCATAAAGCCTGTGAAACAAAAGCTCCAGGAGTCTGGAGAGTCCAAGGTTATACATCTAACTTCGACCACAGACAGCTGCAGCGCTGGCATTCCTATTCCCCCTGATAAGGAGGAAGCTACCCACCTCCTCTGTCTCTGCAGGTGTTGCTCACTCCCCCCGAAAACCCCCTATAAAACCCAAGGCTTTTCCCTCCCTCCTAGTGGACGCTCTTTGGCCTCCACCCATCTGCACCCAGATGCTCAAAATAAAACATTTGCTACACATGAGGCTTCATGTGTCTCCCTCTTGACTCTGGACCTAACAGTAACGTGGTAAGACCCCTACCCCTACCCCTGCCTGTACCTCTACCAAAACTTTAAAAATTAGCCTGGCATTGTGGCACGTTCCTGTAGTCCCAGCTACTCAGGAGGCTGAGGCAAGAGGATCACTTGAGCCCCAGAGTTGGAGGTTGCAGTGAGCTGTGATCATGCCACTGCATTTGAGCCTGGGTGACAGAGTGAGACAATTGAGACTTGGCTAGATTCATTTCAAGAAGTTTAGCTGTTTGGAAAAGAAGGAGGAAGGTGATAACAAAAGAAGGGAGGGAGAATTTGTTGATTTTTTGAGAGTTTTTTAGATGGGAGAGACTTGAGTATGTTTTTAGGCTCAAGCAAAAGAAACCATTGTATATAGAGGGAAGATCCAAGAAAAGGATGAATAATAGCTGATGAAACACATTTTCAGAGAAGGTGGGAGGAAATTCTGGGCTCAAAGGTAGAGTTGCAAGTCTATTTTGGAGGTGGGAATCAGGGCCATATTTATCCACTGGGCATTATAGGCATGGTGCCGAACCTACAAACTGTTATGGGAGCTTTGAAAGTATTTGAGAACTGAAAAAAATTTATGGTGAAGTATGGATAATGTTTTATTACATCTCTTTGAAACATAATCTAACGTTTAATATTGACTGGCATTTTATTGTATTTGAAAGCAATTTATAGTTAAGATCTTTCTCAATTAGGAGGGATTCCCAGGTGAGAAATCAGATCCTAAGATGGTCTTAAAACAGCTCTACAAGAAGTAACTATATTTGAACAAAAGAGGTAAAAAGTAATAATGGTGAAGAACATAGCTAAACTTAAAAAATGGAGCTAAAAATTGATGTTCTTTACCTGATGACCTCTTCTTTGTCTTTCAAGTAAGAATCAAGATTATCTTCTTAGAGAAGCAAAAATGAAAGTCTTGAGGGGCGCAAAGAAAGTTTGTATTAGTTACTGTGGGAAGGAAGAAAGATAGCTTAACTGGTGATAAGTGTAAGAATTCTGAACGGTATTAAAACATGAAGTAAGGCTGCATAAGTAAATCCATTGAAAAAAAAACATTAGACTGGAGCAAAAGTTGACTATTATGAATTGGTAAAAGAAAAAATACAAAAGTATTACAAATTAATACACACACACACACACACACACGTTTTTCTTGGTTTGTTTTTTATTTTGAAGACAGGGTCTCACTCTGTTGCCCGTGACATCATCATAGCACATTGCAACCTCCAACTCTTGGGCTCAAGCCATCCTCATGCCTTAGTGTCCTGAGTAGCCAGGACTGTAGGCACGTACCACCATGCTCAGCTAATTTTTTTGCTTTGGAGGTAGAGATGGGGTCTCACTCTTGCTCAGGCTGGTCTTGAACTCCTGGCCTCAAGCAATCCTCCTGCCTTAGCCACCTAAGTGCTAGGATTACAGGTGTAAGCCACTGCGTCTGGCTACAAAGTCATAATTAGATGAAACAATTGAAACACTTTTTTAGGAAAACAAGATATCACAAATAATGGATAAGAAGAGGGAAGATCCAAATAGTGTAAAATTCTACTTCTTCTATTAAAGACAGTCCAAAGAATTGTCGTATTTAAAATTTGTGATGTTTATTTTTCGTAACTACAGATCTTTAAAAGTCAAGTGGATCTGTAAGAGTTATAACCCACAGACACATGTGCATATACACACAAATAGTAATACCCCAACCTTCTCACCTCTGAGTCTTACTCCTCAGAGGAGACCACTTTCAAATATTTCCCTGTTTTAAAAAAAATTGCTGCATATTCTAAAATAATATATTTAAACTGCTCCTCTTGATTTTTTACTTTTAATGAAAAGTGATATTATTTAATGACTTTTTGTTATGGAAACAGAGGATTTTAGTCCTCTTATATGCCTAAACATCTCTTCCTCCTAGTCTTCTAATAAAATTATAACTTTTGGTTAAATCAATATTCAGTGTTTGTTATGACTATGGAAATTCTATATACATATATCATGTAGTATGCTATTATGATCACATTTCTCCTTTTTACGTATTTTTTTTCCTGCAATTAATAATTACCTGTCTTTTGTGCTTGGTTTTCTATGAACTTATCTTTAATTCAACCCTAAACTTTTCAGCAAAAGGTCAGTCTTCTCTCAGTTAATACAAACATATCAGATGTTCTCTCAGTTTCAATTTCTTTAAGATAAGTTTTCTGAAGTACTTCTTCACTTAACTCGTCCCCCTGCTCAAATCTGGCCTGGTTGCTCTCTAAATCCTTTTTCTTTATCGTGGGTATTACTTATCTCAAGTTACATTCCATATTTCCTAAAGCCTATGTCTTCCTTTTTCCTTATGTACTCCTTTTTGTTAGATTGTATCCTCCAGTAGCTTTCTGAGAAAGGGTGCATGCAAAGTAAAGTTTTGGGGAATCTTGTGTCTCTGAAAATGTCTTTATATTACCCTTACACTTGATTGATACTTTAGGTAGGTATAAAATTCTGTGTTGGAGATACACTTCCCTTAGGATTTTTAAGACACTTCTCCATTATCTTTTAGCTTTCTGTGTTGCTGTTCAGAAATCTAATGCCATTCTGATTTGTGATATTTCATATAGACATACTTTGCTGTGTAGCCTTTTTCATTCATTGTCTTGAGACCTTTTCGGTATGGAAATTCATACATTTCAGTTCTGAGAAGTTTTCTTGAATTATATGTTTGATATTTTCTCATCTTTGTTCTGTCTCTGGAACTGTTGTTACTCAGACATTGAACTTCATGGATTTATGCTGTAATTTTCTTGTCTTTATCCCATCTTTTCTATATTTTTTGTTGTTTTTATATATGCTGTGAATATCTTTAACTTTTCCAATCCTTCTGTTGAATATTAAAAATATCTACTGTAGTAGCCCAGCTTCTCCAGAGAAACAGAACCAATAGGATACATGTAGATATATAGATATACAGTTGACCCTTGAACAACATGGGTTTCAGCTGCACAGGTCCACTTATATCCTGATTTTCTTCCACCTCTGCCACCCCTGAGGCAGCAAGACCAACCACTCCTCTTCCTCTTCCTTGTTAGCCTACTCAATATGAAGACAATGAGGATGAAGACCTTTATGATGATCCACTTTTACTTAGTGAATAGTAAATATATTTTCTCTTCCTTATGATTTTCTAAATAACATCTTCTTTTCTCTAGCTTACTTTATTCTAAGAATACAGTATATAATAAATATATAAAATGTGTTACTTGACTGTTTATGTTATTTGTAAGGCTTTCAGTCAAAAATAGGCTATTAGTACTTAAGTTTTGGGGAGTCCAAAATTATATGTGGATTTTCAACCACATGGGGCTCAGCACCCCTAACCCCCATGTTGTTAAAGGATCAGCTGTATAGATTTATTATGGGAATTGGCTCACATGATTATGAAAATTGAGAAGTCCCACCATCTGTTGTCTGCAAGCTAGAGAACCAGGAAAGCTGGTGGTATAATTCAGTCCAAATCCAGAGGCTTGTGAAGGGAGGTGGGATGCATATGCTGGTATAAGTCCCAGAGTCTGAAAGCCCAAGAACCATGAGCTCCAGTGTCCAAATGCAGAAGAAAGAATTTGCTCTTCCTCTGTCTTTTTGTTCTGTTTGGACCTTCAATGGATTGGATGATGCCTTCTCACATTGGTGAGAGTGAATCTTCTTTTCTCAGTCCACTGATTCAAATGCTAAGTTCCACCAGAAACTCTCACAGACACAACCATAGATAATCTTTTACCAGGTACCTGGGCATCCCTTAGCCCAGGCAAGTTGATACATAAAATTAGCTATCACATTTACTATTGGTATTTTTAATTTCTATTCACTTGTCTTTTGTTTTCTGGATTCATGAATGTAAAATTTTGTCTTATCTTTCTGAGAATAGAAATTGTGGAGTTTCTTTTTTTGTTTTATTGGTTTTTCTTTGTGTGTTTGTGTGTTTGTCTTCTGCGTTTTCTCTTTTTGTTCTGAGTTCCTTTTTTTTTTGCTTGTAATTTTTTATGTTTTTCATATAAAGGCTTTTCTCAAGTTTTTGGATATCTGTTCAAGTGCTGAGTAGGGGAGGGTCTTATAGATCAATATGTAGACTTTTATGTAATTCTCCTGTTTTGAGTAAGGTACCTCTGTCTTCACCTGTTCTTGGTGTTCCAAGTTCAACATCCTCCTGATTCAGCCTCTCAATAGACAGTAAGCCTTTACTCTTAAACCTGAGTAGAGAAGGAGTAGTAACTTTACTATACAAGGTTGGGAAGAAGATTTAGAAATATAACTGTTTCTTATACAGACTTTTAACCAACTTCCTGTTTTTACCTTTATTTATACCCATGTCTTCAGAGATACCTGATACCTAGAGTTCCTAAGCCTTTCTGATGTTGTGTAAGAGAATGTTCATGTTTCTTGTCTTCTTTCCTCAGTATAGTCAATTTACTTTTTAGCTTTTTTCTGTCCACCTCAATAGTTATTACTTTTTTGTCTAATTTCCATTTTCCAAAATTTTAACATCTCTCATCTGCTGCCATCTTTATCTTAACTTCCGCTCTGTTTTTATAAATCTTTGTCTTCTTTTATTGAGATATAATTAACATGCTATTTCAGTGGTTTTTTTAAAAAATATTTTTTTAAGAGATGGCATCTTGCTATGCTGCCCAGGCTGGTCTTGAACTTTTGGGCTCAATGATTCTCCTGCCTCAGCCTCCTGAGTAGCTGGGATTACAGGGGTGTGCCACCATGGCCCACTAAGTTTTTATTTCTTGTAGAGAAAGGGTCTCGCTGTTGTCCAGGCTGGGCTGGAACTCCTGTCCTCAAACGATCCTTCCACCTTGGACTCCCAACGTGCTAGGATTACAGATGTGAGCCACCATGCCCAGCCCCTTTGCCTATTTTTAGTTGGGTTGTCATTTTATTGTTGAATTGAAACAGTCTGTACATATTTTGGATATACTTGATTTGCCAATATTTTCTCACATTTTGTGGGTTGTCTTTTTACTTTCTTAGTGTTCTTTGAAGCACAGTAGTTTTAAATTTTGATGAAGTCCAATTTATCTGTTTTTTTTCTTCAGTTACTTATGCTTTAGGTGTTATATCTAACAAATTGTTACCTAATAATTACCTAAACCAAGGTCACAAAGATTTACACCTATTTTTTCTTCTCAGAGCTTTATAGTATTGGTTTTTACATTTAGATCTTTGATACATTTGAGTTGATTTTTTTTTTATATCTTCAGGAAGAGATCCAAAATCATTCTTTTTTGCATATGGATATCCAATTACCCCAGCACCATTTTTAAAAAAAAAGACTATTCTTTTGCTATTGAATGGTCTTGGCACTTGTGTCAAAAATCAATTGGCCATAAAATATATGGACTCTCAATTCTATTCCATTGGTCTATATGTTTGTCTTTATGCCAGTACCACACAGTCTTAATTACTGTAGCTTTGAGTAAGTTTTGAAATTCGGAATGTGAATCCCACAGCTTCATTCTTTTTCAAGATTATCTTGGCTGTTCTGTTTTACATTTCCGTATGAATTTTAGGATCAGCTTGTCAATTTCTCTCAAAAGAGCCAGCTGGGATTTTGCTAGGGACTGCATTGAATTTATAGATCAATTTGTGGAGTATTGCCATCTTAACAATATTAAGTCTAATAAGCCATGAACATGGGGTATCTGTTTAGGCCTATTTAATTTCTTTCAACACTGTTTTATAGTTTTCATTGTATAAATTTTATACTTTTGTTAAATTTGTTCCTAAGTATTTCATTTCTCAATACTATTATAATTGGAATTGTTTACTTAATTTCAATTTTGGATTGATCATTGCTCATGTATAGAAATACAATGAATTTTGCACAGTGATCTTGTATCCTGCAACCTTACTGAACTAGTTTATTAGTTCTGATAGTTTTCTTGTTTGTATATTCCTTGGGATTTTCTATAGACCAGATCATGTCATCTACAAGCGGAGATCATTTTACATCTTCTTTTCCAAACTGGATGCTTTTTATTTCTTTTTCTTACTTAATTGTGCTGACTAGAACCTCCAGTTGAATAGAATGTTAAGTAGAAATGGTGAAAGTGGACATCTTTGAGTTCTTTTTTTTTAATTTCAGTATATTACGGAGCTACAAATGTTTAGATTACGTATATTGCCCTTGCCTCACCCGAGTCAGAGCTTCAGGCGTGTCCATCCCCCATCCTCGAATTCTTAGGGGAAAGCATTCAGTTTTTTTGCCAGTATGTATGATGTTAACTGTGGGTTTTTTGTAGATGCTCTGCCAAGTTGAGGAAGTTCCCTTTTATTCCTAGATTTTTTAGTGTTTTTTTTTTTCATGAAAGAGTGTTAGATTTGTCGGATTATTTTTCTGTGTCTATTGAAGTGCACCTATTAGGTAGTAGGGTTTAAGTCTTTTTAAAATGCCTTCAGTGATAATTTAGCAGAGGTTTTGGAGGGCAAAAACGAAAACACTTATATTTAATCTTATGTGTTTAACTGAAAGATCCAAAAGAGATTAAAAAAATACTAAGAGTGGCCGGGTGCGGTGGCTCACGCCTATAATCCTAGCACTCTGGGAGGCCGAGGCGGGCGGATCGCTCAATGTCAGGAGTTCGAAACCAGCCTGAGCAAGAGCAAGACCTCGTCTCTATTATAAATAGAAATAAATTAATTGGCCAACTAAAAATATGTAGAAAAAATTAGCCGGGCATGGTGGCACATGCCTGTAGTCCCAGCTACTCGGGAGGCTGAGGCAGAAGGATCACTTGAGTCCGGGAGTTTGAGGTTGCTGTGAGCTAGGCTGACACCATGGCACTCTAGCCTGGGCAACACAGTGAGACTCTGTCTCAAAAAAAAAAAAAAATACTAAGAATGTATGTAATTTGTTTAAAGTTGGTCATAGCTAGACGTGTTTAAGAAATTTGGTAGTTTAGACAAGATAACTTTCTGATCATGCTTAAAACACTTTATTAACTATTTTTTTTTAAAATGTATAATTGAAATAATAAATAACAGCCTATCATTACCCAAAGAAAAAGTATAGGTTTTTATTAAATGATTCAGCGGTTTTCTATCGGTCTTGTTGCCATCAACTCTTTCTCCTTATTTTTTCCAGACTGATCTTTCTAAAATCTAAATTGGAGCAGGTTAAAATCTTTTAACAACCTCCCAGATGAGCATGGCATACAAACCTTGTGATATGGCAGCTTTTTCACTCCATCTAGCACTATTCTCACTTCAAACTGATTTCCCCAGCTATTCAGAACAATGTGCGGTTCCAGAACTCACAGTGCTTTCTTTCTCTTGTCTTTGGGCTTTAGTACAAACTGTTTTGTTTCTCAAACTTTTTGGTTTCAGGATCTCTTAATACTCTTAAAAATATTTGTATTGAGGATTTCACTGAGATTTAGTTTAGGTAGCACATATCTATCAAATTGTATTTGAATTTAAAACAAATGTTAAATATTGATTCATTTAAAATAATAAGCCTATTTCATATTAACATAAGCAGTATTTTTTATGAAAAATGTGTTTTTCAAAATCAAAACAATTAATGAGAATAGCATCATTTTATAATTTTGCATATCTCTTTAATCTATGTTTATCCCAGAAATATAAGACTAGTCTTATTTATATTATTTATAAGAAAGTGATAACTAGCAACACCCATAGGGGCATATTAATAGATATTAAAAACCTTTTTGATAAAATTAATTATCTAATTTTTTTTTTAGTATCTAATCTTGATCATCCCCCAAACAACTAAAAATAGAGTGTTTCTAACTTATGCTATTCACTTAAAACTAAGAGAAGCATTAGAGTTATGTTTCTTAAAAAACAAGAAAAAACAAAGAACTACTGTTCTTTGCTCTCTAGAACCCTTAGATCTACTGTTAATTTTTAAAGTGTTGGATATTTCTGTCTTACAATAAGACCTGAAATTTTTTTTTAAAAGATGAATCTAGGTTCCCATGGTTCCCACAGCAGCCTTAAAAGGCTCTGTTCTACCTGTCTTGTTTTGATAGTATCTTGTGTTTTTTCTCTCTCCTGTCCTATGTCTAAGGCAGGATACAAGGTCCTCAAGCCCCCTCTCCTCCCACATTTGACAACAGGGTTGGATATTGCATACTGTGGTTTTTTAAATTTTGTTCTGATTCAAGTATGCAAAATAAAAAGATGCATTTTTTTTTTTTGAGACAGAGTCTCACTGTGTTGCCCAGGCTAGAGTGCCGTGGCGTCAGCCTAGCTCACAGCAACCTCAAACTCCTGGGCTCAAGCGATCCTCCTGCCTCAGCCTCCCGAGTAGCTGGGACTATAGGCATGTGCTACCATGCCCGGCTAATTTGTTCTCTATATTTTTAGTTAGCCAATTAATTTTTCTCTATTTTTAGTAGAGATGGGGGTCTTGCTCCTGCTCAGACTGGTTTCGAACTCCTGAGCTCAAACAATCCGACTGCCTCGGCTTCCCAGAGTGCTAGGATTACAGGTGCGAGCCACCGCGCCTGGCCTTCATTCAGTCTTTTAAGGGCAAATATTTCATTGACTCACGTAGTCTTGGAGGTAAATCACAGGGTGATAAAAATGTTAGATGTCATTGGATCTGATCTAACACCCAAAGCAGGACTCCACTGATTTTTAAATAATTATTCTGTCATTATGACAGATCAATAGCTCTATTAGTTGACTTCTTAGCTTACTGGTTCTCACATGGAGGTTGGAAGACAAAGAAGCCAGAGTTCCATGGTTCCCTGACCAGTAGGCTTCACTGGGGGTCACTCCCAGTGACGACCAGTAAATTTAGCCTGGGTGGGATACCGGTACCCAGTCCCGCCCTTCCCCTGCTCTGCTGTGTATTGCGGGAACTATTTCCACATACTCCGTTCCCTGGGCTCCCTTGCCAACTGACCCCTGGCTACGTCAGCCCATGATAAACAGAGATGAGAGAGAGAAGAGGAGAAGCCAGTGGACTTCTTTCTCTCTCTCTTTGCTTCTCCTCGGTGGTGTTCCCCTCTAACTAGGCAGCCCTGGTTCCAGAACTCTGGTACCAAGCATCTCCTCCCCTTGTCCCTCAGCCCAAGAGATGGTGGATGCTCCCACTTTGGCCCATCTAGAAGACCCTGTCATGTTTCTAGGGCCTGCATGTTGCACGTCAGAGATCATCTGCCCACGCTGAACAAGAGGCATTTCCCATCACCGTTCTGAAGGGTGAAATCTCAGCATGCCTGAACTTGCCTTGGGCTTTGTTTATTTTCATCAGGGATTTTTTTTTTTTTTTTTTTTGAGACAGTGTCTCACTCTGCTGCCCAGCCTAGAGTGCCGTGGCGTCAGCCTAGCTCACAGCAACCTCACACTCCTGGGCTCAAGCAATCCTCCTGCCTCAGCCTCCTGAGTAGCTGGGAGTACAGGCATGCGCCACCATGCCCCGCTAATTTTTTCCATATATTTTTAGTTGGCCAATTAATTTCTTTCTATTTTTAGTAGAGATGGGGTCTCTTGCTCAGGCTGGTTTTGAACTCCTGACCTTGAGCAATCCGCCCGCCTCGGCCTCCCAGAGTGCTAGGATTACAGGCGTGAGCCACCGCGTTCATCAGGGCTTTTGACAAGTGTGGTCAAAAAGCTCAACCTCTATGAAAGCAAATAGTCCTGAAGCCTGAAGCTACTCACCAAAAGAACGTATGTACTGCACCAGTCTGGGCAAGGGTCATTGACATCTGATATAGGGCTGGGTATGGTGGCTCACACCTGTAATCTCAGTGCTTTGGGAGGCTGGCTCTCAAGGATTGCTTGAAGCCAGCAGTTTGAGACCAGCCTGGGCGTAAGACCCTGCCTATACAAAACAAAATTTTTTTTTTTTAATTAGCCAGGCATGGCAGCATTTGCCTGTAGTCCCAGCTACTCGGAAAGCTGAGGGGGTGAGGATCATTTGAGTCCAGGAGTTTGAGGTTACAGTGAGCTGTGATCACACCACTGCACTCCAACTGGGCAACAGAGTGAGATCCTGTCTCTAAAAAAAACAAAATCTGATGTGGGTCTTGGTTGGCAGAGATGAGACAGACATCCCTGGTAAGTACCAAAGAAATTAACTTAATGAGGTAAAAAATGCACCTGAAATGTGCCCGGCTCTGTATTGAGCATTTAAATAATTACCTCATTTCATCCTTGAATAACCCCAAAGGTAGATACTATAATCCCTACTTCACACACGAGGCATTGGAGGGTCAGAAAAGTTCAGGCCGGTTACGGAGGCAGGACGTGGCATTCAGCAGTTAGAAGCACAGAATATGGAGCCAGCCTGTCTGGGTTTGGTTCCCAGCTCTGCCACTTTCTAGGTGGAGGGCCGTGGAGGCTTTATTTTATCTCTTGGTCTTTCCCTGTGCAAAATGTTCCTACTTCAGAGTGGTCATGCAGAGTCAATGAGTTGATGTTTCTAAAGAGCATATAAGAGCTCCTCTAGAGTAAAAGCTAAAAAAAACTGTTGGTTAAATTTTTAGGAACCCAATCTGCATGACCCCAAGTCTGCTGCATCCCCTTTGCCTCTAGTGCACTCTAGACCTGCTTCTCAAACTGTGGCTGCAAATATCTCAGGTGGGTTTCCTGGAAGCCTAGCCTAAGGTAGGGATTCGTAAGGAAGTGCACGGCGATGCTCTCTGGAGAAATCTTTAAGAAAGAGAGGAAAGCAAGACAGAGTGAGGATGTGGTTTCAGGTGAAGCCCAGCCCCAGCCTGATCCCACTTTGCTGAGAAGTTCTAGAGCAGAAACCGCACCCAGGGTTTGTCTCACCTTGTGGCAAAAGAGGTGGGCTTTTGTACCTGAGTCACTGGATACCAAATGCAGACAATGGGGTGGCCGTGAGGGGCAAGACATAAGCAATAGGCCAAGGGCAGTTCTTCAGAGACTTCAACAACAAATCAGGGAAGCACTGGGGAACAGATACACTGAACCTAGGGAAAGGACCCCCAGGGGACCCAAGAGGCTCCAGCAGCTAGACTAGAGGGAGCAGCGGCAGCCTTGGTGTCACCTCTATGCTTCCTGGAGACACAAAATCATAGGACCCATCCCAGACCCTCTGTATCAAAACGTGCATTTACCAAGATCCCCAGGTGTTTTCACATTAAAGACTGAAAAACGCCTTTGTAAAGGAGTTTACATAATGTGCACACATGGCAGGGCGCAGTGGCTCACGCCTGTCATCCGAGCACTCTGGAAGGCCGAGGCGGGGGGAATCGTTTGAGCTTAGGAGTTTGAAACCAGCCTGAGCAAAAGCGAGACTACGTCTCTACCAAAAAAATAAAAAAAAGAAATTAATTGGCCAACTAAAAATATATAGAAAAAATTAGCCGAGTATGGTGGTGCATGCCTGTAGTCCCAGCTACTCGGGAGGCTGAGGCAGGAGGATTGCTTGAGCCCAGGAGTGTGAGGTTGCTGTGAGCTAGGCTGACGCCACGGTACTCACTCTAGCCGGGGCAACAGAGTGAGACTCTGTCTCAAAAAAAAAAAAAAAAAAAATACATGTGTGTGTATGTGTGCGAGTCAGTCTTCAGTATCACAACCAAGTCAAAAAACATTTCTATCAGAAAATTTAAATGCCTTTTATTCCAGCGTTCCAATATTCAGTAAACCGCAACTGTAGTGTTCCCTTTCAACAAAATGGATAAGGAGGCAACAAAGATTATGTCTTAAAAACATCAAATAAGGAAACAAGGAGATGACAAGCTTTAACAGGGACCCGAGGCTAGACTTTGCAGAGTTTTCTGGAGTTGGAAAGCCCCCAGGGGCTCGCTGGAGCCTGTGAACAGGACGTGCCGCGTGCCAGCAAAACACACGCTCTCCACGCCTAGCTCTGCCCTGGCTTCGGAGCAGCCGTCAATGACGCTTCACGAGTATTTGTATTCACTTTATTGGAGGCACAGCGCTGCCTGACACGGGGCCAAGCAAAAGCTACAAACGCCCTGGAAAGAAAGACCCAGTTTGGAGTTCTGATCACTGGAATTTTTACAGCCAAAGCAGGTGGCCAACGTTTTGGATCATAATGTTTGTGAGGTCTGGCGTCGGGACTTAGAATGATTGTACTGAAAGAGGCGAATTCATAAGCCGTCAGTGTTTCTTGCCAGGCCCTCACACTTCAGTAAGAATTCAGTGGAAAGATTATATGTATGTATTACATGTGGCATTGTGACCTTCGAGCCACCCAGAATGCCTCTCTACGTCTTACTTTGTGCTTCTTGAAACCTGGGCATGCGTGTCTGGGAAAGGTGACAAGCGTTTACCCACACCCGTTTCTCACCTCCTTCCTGGAGAGTGTACTCCCCAGACCATGTTGGTTTAGACGGGGCCGTGTGACCCGTAGCCAGTGAAATGCGGGTGGAGGTAACACATAAATCTACCTGGGCTGAATGTGCTAGTCCACTTCTCTTCTCCACTGTCCTGGTGACCCAAGGCTTGGCCGTTCATGTGGTAGTGGTTCAAGTTGAAGAGAGTCTGGTTCTCTGCCTCACTGGACAAGGGGAGTCCTCACTGGCATGCCCTTGTCGTCACGGGAATGAATGATTCTGTTCGCGGAGCCGAAGTTTCAGAGTTTGTCTGTTGGAGGGTCTCGCGGTTCCTCGCTCTGTTTGTTACAACGTTCGCAATCAAGAACACGGAAATTTGTTGGCTGAAATATTGAAAGGGTGTAATAGTGGATTTGGAGTCACAAGACACACATTCAAGTCTGAGCTCCTACACTTGCTTGGTGCGTGACATTAGCAAAACTGTTAGCCATCTCTGGACTTTAGTGAAATTAGATGGAGGTACGTGATCTCTAAGATCCCTTCTTCCCAACTCCAGTGTCCTGCATTCTTTGAAACCCCACGCCACGCTGTCTCCTGTTAGACCAAAGCTCCCCGCACGCATACACGATTACGGAAGCGAGTAACTCCTGTAAATGCGGGTGTACACGCCATGCAAATCCTAGAAGCATATTCTCTCGAAAGAGTCATAGAATCAGCTGGGCCTGTAAACATACAGTAATTGTTGTAGAGAAAGTTCTGTAGGCGCATACGCTTTATTTACAGGGCCATGCCTTATATCTGCCTGACTCATCCCTCTGCCTGATTCACAACAGACAGTCTCGTAAAGAAGCCATTACTGTCCCAGTGAGGGGCCTACCCACAAAATCAGTCATATGAGACTGAGCTGGGTTTTTTTTTTTTTTTTGCTTCCACTAAATGCATGCGTTTCCGCCAGGATTGAACACAATCCAATCTCCACCGTGAATACTAGAGACCGAGGTAGATCACAGCTGAGAAATTTATCCTCTCTCAAATTTCAGGAGCTGTATTGACCCCTCTGGGCTGCAGGTTGCCACTCAGTAAATCGCTTGTGTCTGGATTGATTTGGGGCAGCCTTCGAGCGTCTCCAAATCCTCCTTTTGTTGTCAAGGCACAGCGCCATTGCCGTGAGTGACATGGAGTGTGTCCTCCTCACTGTGCACGCGTTCCCTGCCTTCTCTTTGCTCTCTCTCGCCTGTGATATGTCGGATCTTACGCTGCAGAGCTTGGAGTGCAGCGGACGGCGCACTTTCTAGCCTGCTGTGAAAAAAAGACACAAACTCTTCCCAGAGCGCAAAAAGCAGCTTCTTACAGGTTTTTAAAATGCCGAGCTCTGAATGTTGCTCCAAGGGGGGAAACGTCAGGGGATTGGACTGGGGCGAGGGGGAAATCAGTGTGCAAGGGTGTGCAAGGAGTAAGTGCCGCGATTATTTCAAAGGGGCGTGTTCATGAAATGTACGAGGCCTCCCACGCTGGTCCGTCTTTTCTGAGTGTATTTTCTTTCCCAGGGCCTGTTTGTGGTCTGTCCTCCCCAGGGTTGTTCCAGCCACTGCAGCCTCCACCCCTGTGCCTCCTAGATTAATTACGAGGGGCCTCCTGTTTCCGTGAGCCACCGTTTCAGAGGACAGGTCCTTTTGTCACCACCCACTCTGGCTGCCCGGCTCAAATGCATATTCAGGAGCCCCAGAGAACAAAACAAACTTCCATCTACAAGGAAATGCGGAGGCCACTGCTCCCTTGCCAGGGGACAGACAGAAAATAGATCGTTCTCATTCTTTCACGGTGGGTGAGAGTCTGTGAGGACAGATTTTAAAGTAGGAGGTGGCAAGAAATATTGGTATCATTTCGGGGTTTTTGTTTGTGTTTTGTGTTTCATATTTCAGAACTGGATTGCAAACCCAGGCACTTCTAAGTTGTTCTTTATCAAGTTTACATAAACAATAACTATTATTGTAAAATTATTTTTCCTAATAAATGCTAAGAAAAATTACTCAAATTTCAGTTGCCTGTTCTACAGTAACTTATTCTCCTTCTAATCTTTAGAGCTAAAGTTTAATCTTATTTTTATTCTTTGGCCTTCAAGAAAACATTTGTTGTTGGCCACCCTGGTGTCGTCTTTTCCCACATTCAACTGACTTTGAAATTATCTTTCTGTCTCTACTGCTTTCTATTGCTGCTTGTCCCCTAACGTGAGTTTGCTCTCTTCCTTCCCTTCCTGGGAACATCTCAAGCTTTCTCTTCTTTGCAAGTTAGGAAGGGTTCTAACTTCCCTTCCTGTCTAACCCTTTTTCCAAGTTCTTAATTCGTTGCCTTTTGCTTTCCAACTTCTATCAGAGTCTAAACCAATTCTACTTGCTTTTATCCCACCGGCACTTGTTAAGAATTAATTTTGAGCAGAATAACAAAATATTTGACTGACTTGTACATGATTCGTGTAAAGGTGACATTCCTCCTGGGCCTTGGCTGCGTAAGGAAGGTAAAATTCCATGAAACCACACTCATCATAATCTCACTGTTGGTAAAATATTACCAATTTCCCTTATGGCAGATTAAAGATAGCCAAAAATATTTGATGCTCCTCCCACTGAGAGGTGGGGCCCTCCTCCCTTTCAACCAGGGTGGGCTTTGAGATTTCTTTGCCCCATAAAATGTGGTGGGAATTTGGCTGTGCCAGTTTGCAGGCCCAGCGAAGAGACTGACACTTCTACCTCTCCTCTCTTGGAACACTCACTCTTGGGG
This sequence comes from Lepilemur ruficaudatus, assembly GCA_963574885.1. NCBI lineage: Eukaryota > Metazoa > Chordata > Mammalia > Primates > Lepilemuridae > Lepilemur > Lepilemur ruficaudatus. The sequence goes on from CAUYRT010021874.1 coordinate 18,186, forward strand.
CCCTAAGTTGCCATAAAAAGTTCCAGCTACCCTTGACCTTGCCAGAGAAGCCATGTACGGTGTTCCACTCCATAGCTCCACTGAGCCTGGCCTTTTAGGCAGGGCTCCGGGCACACAAGTAAAGCCAGCATGGAGCTAGACCCATCCATCCATTAGCCGAATACCACCGAGTGACCTCAGTTAATGCCACAGGGAGGAGAGAATCACTCCGTCAAGCCATACCCAAATTCTTGACCCACGGAATTCTGGAATATAATAAAATGGGTGTTTTGCGATACTACATTTTGGAGTAATTTGTTACACAGCATTTAATAACTATAATATACTTAGTGCCACCAGACTTTACCATGGACTGGGAGACCCAGAGGAACTCCCAGAGGAAATGTACTGGGCCAACCTGGAGCCAGGGAAGCAGTTGCCCTAATTGTTCCTTGTCACTTGAGCCAAACAAAGGATAACATCCCACTTAGTCTGACGCCATTCTAGGGGATTTGAACATGAATTCACAAAACCAACATGCAGGAAATTCAAATATATTTTTCCCAAACAACTTCTGCTTTAAGCTTTTATTCCATGTGTCTTTGGGGAGTCCTTCCATTTCCCTGGGATCAGCACACCATGGATGGCTGGTTTTGTATGTCCTGCCAGCTTAGAATGTTTTCTTTTTTACATTTTAAAAGGTTACTTAAAAAAGAAGAAGAATATGCAACAGAGAAAATATATGGTCTTCAGAGTCCAAAATATTTGCTATCTGGCCCTTTACAGAAAAAAGTTTGCTAACCCTTGTTAATACCCTGGATATTGGGAATGATACCTTGAAGAGGCTCTGGATTCTGTTATTTTCCTTTAAAAACCATTGGTTATGTTTGTAAGCAGAAAGTTAACTTTGCCCAACTCAGAACTGTAAATCTTTCCCCCCCTGTTACGAGCAGCAGCTGAAATCTTAGTTCAGTTCTTTTGGCCTTAGCTGGATGTCTGGGAATCTGCCCATGCATGGGGTCAGATGACTTGGGGACCAGCCACAGATTGGGGCAGGTTTTATACACAATATTTGGGTCCCCTTTTCTGTGGCTCTCTCCCTTCTATTATGCACCCCTCTGCCATTTTCCATCCGCTCTCATCACCCTGAACTCTGACATCTAATTTTTCAAGCCAGTGTAACCGCACGCTTTCTCTCTGAGTTTGAGTTGCCCTATATAGCAGACTAGGCTAAAACCATCAAAAAATGAGAAACTCACCAAGGGGTATTCCCTTTTTTCAAGTGTCAACTCCTCTACAGACTCTGCTTCCTTCTGGTGGTGATCCCACGCCTCTAGGTAGTTGTTTCATCATGGTTTGTCCAGAGTTTAAAATTGTTATCTCCAGGAGTGTTGATCCCATAAAAACTACCCAAACGATACCAAAACCGAAACCCTCCTACTCTTTTTATAATTCTTCATTTACTTATTTCTTGAGAACCCTTCACAAGGCTGTATTCTGTTCATCTCTATATCTGATGCCAAGACTCTTGCTACCAAGTGTGTGATCTCTGGACCAGAAGCATTGGCCTCACCTGGGAGCTTGTTAGAAATGCAAAATCTCAGGCTAGCGGGGGCCACGTCATGGGCACTTGGCAAATGTTTATTGAAAGAGTAAATAAATACATTTTTCAGCCCAACATTTACTCCTCAGTAAGGTGTGCTTCCCTTAAGAAATCATTTTCCTTTCAGATTTCAATGTCAGTATCTGATTCCATTGTATTTTCCTTCTAAGAAAACTCTTCCTAAACTGAAGGGAAATTTGGTTGATAAATATGAGTTTGAACACTAAAGCAAAAGTTATTTTAAAGCTCCATTAAAAAATGGAAATGCCAGCCACTACATTTAGAGGGGAGCCAGGATCGCGTGTGGTTGTAATTGAATTGAGAAACTTTACAAATCATCTATCTACTTTTTAAAAAAGCTTTTCCCCCAGCCTCTAGGCTATAGATGAAAATCACCCTGGAAAAAAGAATCTCCTACCCCCAACCCATGCATAAATTCATCCAGATAAAAGCATTCTTCTTCACTGGCAAGAAAAACTGACGATAATTATGGTCCCTGGCAAAGAAGATCCTGTCATAAAAATGTTTCTGATAAATGTTCATAGTTTAGAAAACTGCAAAATAATTTTCAAATATAGAACATAGAAAAAGCTTGACAAACCAAATGACTGTATCACCTTTACGTTTAAAAACAATCTTACCCAATTAAACATCTTTTATTCTTTTTCACTTAATGGTAACTCTTGATGTCATTTTATGTGTTGCTTTCTTTAAAGAACCGACTTTGCCCACAGACAGGAAAGTAATGTCAAAATTCTTACCCAGAACGAAATTAATTAGTCTAACATCCTCTCTCTTTCCAAGTGATCTGTGATTCCTATTATCACATAGTCGGCATAAGCTAAAGTATTTATCTTTTTTCCCCCCATTCTGGGCATATAACGTTATTAAGTAAGTGCGATTTGCGAAAATGAGGCTTCTAAATAAGAATGGAACAACACATTTAATAATAAACCCTCTTGAAAAAGAAAAATGTGATTTCCATTTGAATGTCAAAATAAATCCCCTTCTTAATAAATAGACGGGAATAGATGAGGGTGTTTATAATCAGCTAATGTTGGCAGCTGTGGAAGCTCAGGCCATTCCAGGAAAAGCAGCAGCATTGGCTACAGAAACGAAGAAATAGTTGTCAACATTGAAACAGACGTGTTTCCGTTTTTAATCAAAGTGGGCATTAGGATTGGACTAGAATGTAACCGGTATCTAATTGTACAGATTTGGCGAAAGCTTCCCCTTGGCTTTTCGTGGGCTGATGGAGACTGTGGACCCCGCATTATTGAATCATGAGTTCTAGGATCAAACAGACCTCGGTTTAAATCCTGGCCCCACCATGTATTAACAACGTGACCTTCCGCAATGTAATGAACTTTTAAACCTCTGTTTCATCTTTAGAATGAGGAGGAGTTATGATCTCCCTTATCGCACGGGACTGTTGAAAGAATTACATGAGACCAATCGTACCACGTCCTTATTGCAGCCCTGACACAGAGTGACTGCTCTATAAATACTTCTTCCTCCTCACTCTGCTCCTCCTCTTCCTCCTCCTTCTCCTCTTGCCATAATTTTCAGGGTGTAAAATCCGTTCGGTGGGTGGTAGGTGATGTGGATGTAGGGAGAATTTTATACCAGGTGCCAGCCTTGACTCGGAAATAGTTAATGTCTGGAACAGTCTCCCTGGGAGGATGGAAATGTTCTCACCTGTGCTGCCACTAAGCACCTGTGGCTAAGGAGCCCTTGCAGTGTGCCTAGCGCAACTGAGGAGGTGCATTTAAAATTTTATGTATCGTAATTAGTTTAAATACAAATGTAACTAACCCCATGTGGCTACTGCATGAGACAGTGTAAACCTGGAGTAAGGACCGCGAGCTCCAGTGTGTGGAGGAAGGAGATGGGCAACGTGAATGAGTGACATGAGTTGAGTGGATGAGGGGGTCGGTGGGACTTCTGGAAGCTACAGACATGTGTCTTGTCTGAAGGGCTCAGCCGGTACTAGCCTCAGCCAGTGTGGCTAGGGAGGTGCGTGTCCCACTCTTCTAACATTTCAGGAAAAGCCAGAAATGCAAGTTTTCATGCAAAGTCTCCCTATTCTAAAGTGTCAACTAACAGGCCGGGCGCGGTGGCTCACGCCTGTAATCCCAGCACTCTGGGAGGCCGAGGCAGGAGGATCGCTCAAGGTCAAGAGTTTGAAACCAGCCTGAGCAAGAGCGAGACCCCGTCTCTACTATAAATAGAAAGAAAGAAATTAATTGGCCAACTAAAAATATATAGAAAAAATTAGCCGGGCATGGTGGCGCATGCCTTTAGTCCCAGCTACTCGGGAGGCTGAGGCAGAAGGATCACTTGAGCCCAGGAGTTTGAGCTTGCTGTGTGCTATGCTGACGCAATCTATCGTGGGCAACAAAGTGTTACTCTGTTTCAAAAAAAAAAAAAAAGTGTCAACTAACTAGAAAAAAGTCTGGAGCACAGTGCAGGCCAAACAAACACACGTTTGCTAACGAGATGTAGGCTGCAGAACACTGGTGTGCAATCTTCAGTTCAGAACCACCCCTGAAATCAGGG
>CAUYRT010021876.1:0-14010 GCA_963574885.1 Lepilemur ruficaudatus
GAAACCCTGCAGTGCCCTGGCAGGGTCTGCTGCCCAGGCTCCCTGGGCTGGAGCCTCCCACGGGGGCTCCTGGCCTGGCAGTCCCAGTCAATTTGGGGTTGGGGGAATGGATGGACGGAGGGAGCGATGGGATGGGATAGAGTAGGATGCAGCGGGAAGGAAAGCAGAGAGAATTTCAGAGCGCACTATGCACTGGAGCAGATGTGATTTCTTGAAGCCCTGGCTCCGATGCTGTGTGCTGCGCAGTGGGAGCACTGGGTGGCGTTGTTCTTGCTGGAGGTGCAGGGAGAGCTTTGACAACACGCTGTAGATGAGGCTCCCTCTCTGGGGGCTGAGATTATCCTGAAAACTCTTGGGGAACCAACAGCCTCCCAGGCACCTGGCATCTGTCCTCTGCGAAGGCAGCTGTGGGTGCAGAAGCCCCCTGAGAGCGGAGCCGGGTCTGGCGGTGGCAGAGTGGGGGCGTGGACTGCAGCTGGGGGATGCAGTAATGGGGGTGACTCAGTGTGTGTCTCCCCAGGGATCCACCATGACCTCCTGCTCTTTGCTCTTAACTCCCCAATCTGGAGAAGGTTCCTGGGGTTTTACCTCCAGTGAGCTGATGCCAGGCCTGTGGCGAGCTTCCAAGTGGAGCCGAGTGTTTGTGCCTCTCCCTACACTGATGGCGTCCTCACTACCAGCTATTTAGGGACAACAATAAGAGAGTGTCCACTTTAACCTCTTTATGAACAGCAGGACGATTCCCAGATGGTGTTCTCCATGAAACTGCAACTGCGCAGAACATGGTGTAGGAAATTGGAGGAAGACATTGACAACTGCCCCTTTCAAGAAAGCCCAAAACTGAACAATGTAAGACCGGACACCAGTTTTCTGCATTTAAGCAGCTGTGGAGGCTGCATGCGGGCAGGGGGCGGTGGGTAGGAAGCAGCTGACAAAGCCTTCCTAGGGACGTAGAGGAGGGAGCCTGCAGCAGACTCCAGCAGGCTTCCCTGCCTGTGCCTTAGTGGGGAGGCAGCTCAGGTGTCCACTTGCAGTGTCTGGCCAGTCTGAGTTTCCCAATTGTGCCCCTCACACCATTGCAGCTACTTGTACCTAGGTCACAGGGCCTTCAGACTGCTCTTGTCCCCTGGGGTCCTGATCTGCTGGGCCCAAGGAAAGTGTGTCCCCGCTCTGGACTTCATGCCCACCTTTCACCTGCATGTAGGAAAAGGAGCCTGCTGGAGCCCTGCTGAGCTGCAGCCCCTGCTCCAGGGGAGGAGCTCAACATAAAGCCGGCTCTGAGGACAGCCCCTCCTATGTTTAGTGGATCTGCTTTTTGTACGATTAGCAAAGGGGTTAGCTAATTGCTTAACCGAGAGTTTTAAATCCAAGAGCTGCTCTCGCTGGGACAGGGCATTCGCTTGCTGCTCTTGGGGACATGGATCACACCAGGACAGCTGGGCTTACCCAGTAGACCACTGATTAGAGGGAAGAACCTGACACAGGTGACCCTAGGTCAGGTGGGGGCCCTACATTTGGACACTGTTCAGGATTCTCCCAGAACTTAGGCCAGATGGCCAGACCTGGAGGCCAGAGCCACTTCTCTCAATTGCTGTCCCTGGGAATGAGCAAGGTTGAGAAGGTCCCTGAGTTTGGAGCGTGAGCCACAAGCTTCCCAAGGCTCCTGCACCCATGGACCTGCCTGTGCTTGTTCCCCCAGACCCTCATTTGCCTCTTCACTGTCAGCACCAGGCCCTGGATATCACTGTTCAAGCTCCTGAAAAAGAATTGCTCAGAGGGGGTCCCCTGAGTGTGATGTAGTCACATGCCTGGACACGTACCGCTCTCTCCTTCCGTGGACGCCAGTCATTCACAGGAGTTGATGCTTCAGTAGCTGAGCATTTTCCATGCTTGTTTGTTCTCCTGTTTTGCACTTGTCTGGGGTTTCGTGGCTTGGCATTTTAGAAAGTATTTTGTCCAGGTCCATCATGTAGAATAGATCATTAAACATCAGCATTTTAGAAGCTTTGTGTGTTGTGGTTCTGGAGGGAGGGACCTGGCCAGGTGGTACAGTTATTCTCAGCAGAGCAACCTCATGGGATCCCAGTTGGTGGGGTCCTTCCACCCTCTTGCACCTTCCAGGTGGCACAACTGCGATGCACCTGAGCTGCTGTCTCCAGGCTCATGGCCACTGCCCCATGTGGCCTGAGGTAAAGTGGCTGTGACCCCTCAGTGCACCCAATGTGCACAATGGAGCAAGACAGGGACTTGGGGTCTTCATAGCACATGTGGCCTCTGCTCTTCAGTGGCTGGCTCACACACTTTTCTGGTCCATGGCAGGTTAGTGGATAAAGAAAAGACTTCTAGCCCCACACACAGAGTTGTCCTGGCACCCAGAGCAGCATTAGCATCTTCTGGAACAATTTTAGAAAGTAAAACCCTAGTGCTTCCCCACCTTTGGTAAAAGAGTCTGCATTTTCACAAATCCCAGGGGATGCCTGGAGAATTAAAGCATGAGACACACTGGAATACCAGATGCTGGCAAGACTGTGCCCAAGTCACCTAAAACAGTGCTTGGCAAAAAAATTCTGAAAAAGGCAGAGAATAATTATTCTGGCCTTGGTGGGTAGATGGTCTCTTTTTCAAGGGCCCAATATTGCTTCTGTATCTTGAAAGTAGCCATAGACAATGTAAACATAGAAGAGTCTTTGTGTTCCAGTAAGACTTTATTTACACAAGCGGACAGTGGGCTGGTTTGGGCCTTGGGCGGTAGTTACCCAACTCTGCCACTAACAGCTCCTCTGGCACACCTGTTCCTGGTGCCCCCAAGAACCACCAGTGCCAGCTCCCACTTCAAGTATCTGCATCTCCGCAGCTTGGCTCAGGAGTTACTCTATGCAAATGGACTTCCTTTAGCAGAGAAGGTACTTCCTACAGCTATAGGAGAGGCCAAGTCTGAAGGCACAATCCATCGTCAGAAAGAAGCAGGCATATGTCCCAATATTTCCCGCCTCAGGGTACCTGATTCAAAGGCAAATTTCCACATTAGTTCTCAGAGTTTCCCCAGCAGGATAAATGGCCACTGGCCACCCATAGACCTCTAGAAAGAGACCTCCACACCCTCTAGCTAAAGATCAACTAACATACTCTTTCCAGACTAAGACTTATGCTGTTCCTCCACAAAGATGCCTTCTGAATTTATCTGCAGCTACCTGTAAACTTCAGAGGGACTAGGACCCCCTAAAAGTATGTTAAAACCCAAATTCTTAATCACCCCATTCCCTAGGGATCTGACCCAGGAGGTGTGGGCAGGCACAGGGAATTTGCCTCTCTTACCAGTTTTCAGGGGATGGTGATGTGTTTGATCCCTTCACCACACTTTGAACAGCCCAGGTTCAGAATACACCCTTGGAGTTGGATACTGTTGGATACAAATGAGAAATAACTCAACTTGTAGGTCATCAGGATGGGGGCTTGAGAATGGTTTCCTCCATACACGCTGGATTAGAAAAAAGGTCAAAACATCATTGCTAATTGTAAAGAAAAAGGAGGGTTTCTAGACCCCAAGTATCAGCCTCCAGGACTGGAGAAGAGAGAGGCCACCTTGGGCCTGGGAACCTGACCCTGTGCACAGCGGCCTCCTAGGGCTGGGGCTGCCCAGGAGCTGCAGCCCTAAGACTCATTCTTATATTTGCCTAAGAATAAACCGCTGAAATTTTTATAATTTTCACTACTATGAAGTGTGGTGTGATGAATATATCCTTTATATCTATTGGTATGTGTATATGATTACTGCTTTCTTATAGACAATGGCTCAGAAGTTAGACTGTTTCCAATATTTTTTGACCTCTTAAGAATTGTTAATAAATATTGTTGAAATGTCTGTCCTCTGTTAAAGCAAATAAGAAGGAGGCTGTTAGCCTGAGGTCACCTCTGTACCTGGAGCTCTTCCATAAGCAAAGCGAAACTTAACTTGGAAGCATTTCCTATGGCTGACTTAAACATTAAAATTTAGCCTCAATCAATCAGCAACAGCCAGCCAATTGAATATATAACCTCCAATCACAGCACACCTAAATAAGGCAAACACCTAGGACCAGGGACATTGCCATATGCAGAGGCTCCTAAAAGATGAAATGCATAAAAACTGTTGCTCTAAAAGTCTATTTCCAAAAAGAAAATTAAAAATCTTAACGTTTTCCCCCCCCATATTAGTAAAAAGCTTTAGCCAACTGAGCAAATAACCTTGTTCCGTCAGTCATAAACAAAATTTGTATTAAGATATTCTTTTATAAACTCATGAGCTTTGTATTATTGTACCTAGAATATGGCTAAAATTTCAGAGTGAAAGATGTAAAATTTGCTTCTGTCTGTATATTTCTGTATGTCTCTATGTTATATGTAATATTTTTCTATCTCTGGATGGTATTGACAAAATTAGTATATAAAAAAACTATTTAATTGGCTTAAAGAAAAATAAGCACTTATGTGAAACAAGGATTCCTTAAACTCATAGAAAGATAGGAACTACTATAAAATATTTTCTAAGTTCGTATGATCTGGAATAATATTTCAGTAAATAAAAGCTAATTTAAATTTGATGGTTAAATTAAAATCGGTATTTCTTCAGAGTTATCAGCATTAAATATAATACGGACATGCAAACTTTTATTCTACCTAGGTTTACTAGTCAAGTAAGCTCATGTTATCTCTACTAAATGTTTAAGATTATAAAAATATGAGTTCAACCTAAGAACAAATGACAAGTGAAAGTGAAGTGTCCATTACTTCATGTATATCAAGCATAGCGGTGATACAAAAACCCCTCACAAACATACATTTAACTTTTTAGGAGTTTAGCTTTTGGGATGATTGCTTAACATGCACATTCTTTAAAAATAACTAACAGGAAAATAACTTGATGATGGCTAGACTTGTTTGGTGTTATATCTACATAAAAATAGCTTCCCAAATCTCTTGCATTTGTTTTGCTAATGGAGTTTTGCTATTGAATTTAAATAATGCCTATTCATTGAATATATAGATCATTTACAAATAAAATATGAAACAATTGGCAAACATAAGTTTTTCCACTTTTGGCTTCTTATTACAAAAAATTAAAAATATTTGGTCTTTTAGTGAACATGTCCTACAGCACTTTGAAAAATTGTACTATGAGGAGGCAGATGCTTTTAGAAATTATAAAATGATGTTAAGTTACAGAAGTTAAGTTACTGGTATGAGACAGGTAGTTCACAATTGTTTACTTCCTAGTTTTCACTAGAAATTAAAACTATTAAGAGTTAAAAATTATAACATGTGGTAATCAATGCTGGAATAATAAGGGAAACAACTGTATGTGAGAAAAATGAGATACATTTTTGATAAGTGAACCTATGGGGTATGAAGGATGTGTTTTTGTTAAAGAAAAAACAGTAATTTTCATCCTAAAGTAGAATAATTTGAGGTTTCACAGTGGGAAAGAGGAAGCATGTAGGATAAAACTGAACTGATACAAAAGAAGTGGTAGAAGGTTTGTGGAAGAAGAATCTTGAAAATTGAATTTAATGTATGATGTAACCAATGTTTGTATCCCCATAAAAATTCTAATTTTTTTTTTTTTTTTTTTGAGACATAGAGTCCCTTTCTGTTGCCTGGGCTAGAGTGCCGTGGTGTCAGCCTAGCTCGCAGCAACCTCAAACTCCTGAGCTCAAGCAATCCTTCTGCCTCAGCCTCCTGAGTAGGTGGGACCACAAGTGTGAGCCACTGCACCTGGCTAATTTTTTCAATTTTTAGCAGAGACAGGGTCTTGCTCTTGCTCAGGCTGGTCTCAAGCTCCTGACCTCAAGCAATCCTCCTGCCTCGGCCTCCCAGAGTGCTAGGAATACAAGTGTGAGCCACAGGTCCTGGCTAATATTCTAAAATTTAAAAATAAATTAAAAAGAAAGAATTTTATGTGTGATCAATCTAACTAAGATTTGAAGAGAATTATTTATAATTTTGTTTAATTGAGCATTAATATCAAAAGCATACTGGTATAAAATTAGAATTTGGTCTTCTCTGTTAAAAAAACAAGGATTTCTTAGATGATTGGACTGCTCTTAATAAGAAATTCTGAAAGATATGTATTTTTTTTACCTTTTAAGAATTCTGCCTAGGAAACAAAGACTTTGTGTCTTATCAAAATAATTTCCTGTGATTCATGTTGTCTTTTGTCGAGTCTTTGACTACTGAAGAAAATTGAAACCTCTCTATGAAAAGATCTAAGGGTTTTCCTACAGCCATGCAACTTTTTTGTTTTTAAAATATTTTAATTGTCACCTAGAATAACAATATTGTGTCACAGTGACCTAGGATCCTATTTAATCAAATGTAAACCTTGATATTTTTGACAGCTTCCCAAAATAAAATTCTAAATTAAGTCTTTTGACCTCACACTAACATAGGGAGCTTTCAGAGGACTCATGTCATATCTCAAAATAATTTGTTTCCTCTCCTTATAAAAAGAAAGATGTTAAGTTAATTAGGCTTATTTGATATGTTAAAGTAAGTTGGAAACATTGTCAAATAATAAAAACCTCAGGTGGTACGTTTCTACTACCTGCTGGACCATTTGAAAACTACAGTTAGATTTCATTCAATTGCCACCCTTAGTAGGATTCAATATGTTCTTGTGATAGTCTGTGTGTTCTCTGGTTGTGTAGAAGCATTCTCATGCAGGAAGGTTGATGCTATAATTGTAAGTGGAAGGTTTTTAGAAAATGTGTTTCCTTTATGGGGCTTTCCTGGAGAAATCTCCAGCCATAGCATTCATTTCACTGGATGAGTTATAAAGCAGTTAAATAAGGTATTACAAACACATGGCATTACTATTATTCCTATCAATTTTTATGGGAAGGTGAAGGACAAATGCATCCTAAGACTGAAACTGGCAAAGCTAACTGAATCGAAAAGACTGCCTTGGCCAAAGGTATTACCATTGGCTTTGGTGACAATCAGATCCACTCCTTTAGGAAAACACAAATTAATATTTTATGAACTAGTTACTAGAAAATCTATGCTTCATGTGAGCTTCATGTGTCTCCTGCTTTTATAAACTCTAACATGAGTCAGTATTACAGAGCTTTAATACTTTATGTCAAAGTGTATTTTCACAAGGTAAAAGAAGCCTTACATAACTCACCAACTGCTGACAACCAGACCTTTTATAATCTAAAACCCAGAGATTGAGTCTTTTGGATATGACACCAGAAAAAGACTGCCCCTAAACCCCACTGGAAAAGACCATACCTAGTTCATCTTAGTATCCGTGCCACAGCAAAGTTAAGGGCCTTAGGCTCTGGGTCCACATGTCTCAACTCAAGAGGACCCGTGCGAACTCTTGGGACAGCACATCCTTTGAAGACCCCAAGGTAAAACTGAATTGGGCTTTTCCCCAGAAGCAGATGACATTCTAGACATGGATAGCTTTCCCATGATCACAAATCAAGAGTTATTTTTAGTGTCATCATGAAATCTTTGTTATTTTCCTCTTTTTCCTGTGAGTTCTTTCTGTTTATAAGTAGTAGAATAATGCTATGATCAGGATTTCACAATCCACAATGTCAGTCGGAAAGATAACTGAATCTTGGATATGTCATGCTGAACTTAAATCCCTACATAATTTTAAGAGATCCTCCAGCTCACCCTCTAACACATTTTACTGATATTCCTAATGCCTGTTGGAATTGCATATGTGGCTTTTTCTACAGAGTTATGCTTTTAAAGTCATATGTCAGATCCCTTGTTTAAATCTAACAGTAGGCAAAACTTACAGTGAGGGTTTTTGTAGTTAAATTTTTCCATGAACTGAATAAAAAAAAATGCCTAAGATAATTTGACAGTTCGTAGCCACATTCATAACCTGACTCCCCTAATTTTGGGTAGTCTTCAACTATGCAACAATTCAATCATGGAGCCTTGGATAGATAATACTGATGCTTTTCTTCTGACACACAACTGTCTGTTGTGCCCCTCCAGGATGTATTTTTATCTGTGGAAGATTTTATGATCAACCATAAGAATGAGCAACTCCATGTCTCAATAAGTGAGAAATTAGAGGTGAATGTGGATTAGGGATTCCAACAGTACCATTGTCACCCTATAACTGATTGGAAACCAGACATTAGCCAACACATTTTAATTTGCACTATAGAATAATGAGGAATTTGCCAGCAGACATAAATTTCCCTAAATGGGCATCTTTGGATAGGATGCCCCTTTTCTGTCTTGACATAAATGTAAATGAGGTGATAAAGAGAAATATGTCTCTGACATTGGCTACTATAGCTGACTGTATCGCAAAGGCTATAATGCCCAACAAACTTCTTTAAATTCTCCTACTAAAGACGATTTTGTTAATAGGGTTGCTTTGGACTACTTGTTGACTCAGCAGGGAAGAGTGTATCAGATAGTTATCACCTGCTGCACTTGGATAAAAATATCTAGTATGGAAGACACTCAGTTGTAAGAAATCAACCAGCAAGGCATTTGGTTAAAAGAAGTAGATGCCTCTTTTGGCTCATTCTTTGATTTACTTTCGTTGATTTGGTTCATGGGGACATTGGTTATGTACCATATTTCAGTCTATTGGTATTACCCTCCTGTCATCAGAGTAGTCTCCTTGGTGCACTGTATCCTCTCAAGGGTCTTAAATGCTGTGTGCAGCCATCTCCTCTTTGTCTAATGGCTTCACTCCAGTAAGAGTGATAAAAACATGAGTAACAATAAAAAGAATCTTTCAGCTAGTCTGGTGTCTTGACTTATGAATTCCTTACTGAGACTAGCTAAGTCCATTATACTGGTGACAGAGAGTAGAGATAGAGAGGTTGACCACAAAGGGGAATTGATAAGCAAATAAGATGGCCACTAGCTTGAGGTCATCTCTGCAGGTAGCTCTTATGCAAGCAAATCTATACTTACTTGTAGCTGACATTTAAAAAACAAATCTAGCCTTGGTCAATCACAAACAGCCAACCATCAAATTGGTTATATTAACTAGGCACCTCCCAATACAGGACACTGAAATGAGGCAAAAGCTGAGGACCTCCCATCACACCCTTCCCAAACAAAGCAAATGCCCAGCTCTCGCAAATCAATTAATTTCTGTATTTTGCTTCTGCATTCAGTCGATAAAAGTTCACTGCTCATGCTGCTAGAACAGAACTCTCTAAACCTAGTCCAGTTTTGAGTGCTGCACAATTTGTGAATTGTTCTTTGACCAAGAAACTCTAAATTTATTTTCTCTGAAGTTTTTATTTTAACATTTCTGTAATTGATCTTGAGAATCGGGTTTTTGAGTCCTATGTTCCTGATGAATTCCTATCTACCTTGGCTAGTCCAGAAGTTAAGCATTTAGTTAATCCCCTGAGAAGTCTGAAGCCCCCTCACTCTCTTCCTACAACTGCCATTACCTGCTCACCCATCCTTGATGCCCCTGCCAACCTGGGTGCAGGCAGATGGCTCTTTTTATATTCCTCAAACTCATCTTAAGCTTTATATATTACAGAATTTCAATTCTACTTGATTCTACCCATTCTTATTTCCAATGTTATTACCCAGATATCCTTGTTTTCTCCTGGGAATGGATGGCAGTCATCATGAGACAAGACACAGGGCCAGGACTCCTGACAGCTGGGATGTGGTCGCACTGTGTGTATCCTGACACCCTTCCTCCTCCCCAGGTCAACCCCACCCGCCCTTCCTCTCCTCAAGGAGAGAGACTCAGGGAGTTTCCAAAGACCTCCTCACAAACTCCTTGTCCTTGTTACTTCTTGTTCACTTTTATATTCCGTGTGCCCAGGGCTGTGTCACAGCACTGATCCTTCAGGAAAAATAAAGAAATGTCCACATGTGCCCCTGGCAGATACGGAAGTGGCCACAATGCAGAAAAAAAGGAGTGTGTTTGGAGATTTGATTTACTATTTTCTTTTACTGCCTCATTTGATTTCAGTTGCAACCATTTGAGGACAGCCAAGCAGACATTGTCATCACCACATAAATGATGCAGAGACAGAGAATGAGAGGATAGGAGCTTAAAAAGTGCAGAGCTGACATAAGAATTCATATTTCTGGAGAGTGAGGGACCTCATGACACTGTACTGCAATCTGTGCCCCCCTTGTTTCCCCTGGGGTGGAGGCCCATGGATGCTACTGACCAGGTGTTCCCACCACGCCTCCAGCCTCAGCCTTTGGCCTAGGGTTTGCCCAGGGGCCCACCTCCTGACCACATGAAGCACTGAGGGCCACAATTCCCTGATCCTTTGCTATATAGATACCAGAGAGGAGAGAAGTGACCAGGGGCCCACCTTCAGGAGCAGGAATACATGGGTGGTTCAAGGGAGAAGAGGTCTTCCCAAAAGAGCAGACACTTCAATGCTAGCCCTGTGCACACACACACCTCAAGCACTTGACCCATGCCATGTGCTACTCTGGACCCTGCAGAAACACTGGGAAGCAAGACAAATCCTGGACTCCATGGAGGCTCCCTTCTGGGAGTACAGGAAATTGACGAAGCCCCACACGTTCACTCTTGAGTCAGGCAGGTGTCAGCGCACCCTGCCAGGGCCAGTGCCTTGAGGTGGGCTCCTCTCCCTCACTCCGGGAGGGATGGCTCTGCTCCCACAGGGTCCTGACCCAGGACTCCCCGGTGGGCTGAACCCCATGAGACCCTGTGTCAGGAGCCGCCTCAGATATGGTGCTCGAGTGGAATGAGCGGGGTGACTCTCTGGAAAACACGTGTTGGTACCACAGTGGATAAAGGACTCCTCTGAGCTTCTTCCTGCTGACTGAGTGGTGGTCAAGGAAAGACGAAGGGTGGAGCACACAGGAGAGGGGTTGGGGGATCGTAAACTAAAACCTATTCAAGTCTGGACAAGGCAGGGCAGGGCCGTGAGGGCTTCAGAGTCCAGACGGGGACAAAGAGCAGCCCTATCTCAGCATTGGGTGGCCTGCAGGGAGACCCCCGTGCCTGGCTCTCCCCTGGCTTTGCCTGGAATCACTGTCTGGGGCTCACTCATCCAGCTGTCTCTGTGCAGGACATGTTCCACGGTGATGGTCCAAACACAGCATGTGTCTTGACCAGATTCCCCTTAAGCTGAGCCTGAAACAGACTAATGAGTGGGGTGGTTTATTTGGAGATGATCCCAGGAGACACAAATGAGAAAGGGGGAGAAAAATCAACTGTCCTGTTATCAACATGTCTGTTATCAGTGGGTTATACTGAGGGCCACTGGGTTCATCAGGCAGGTGAATCCTAGGGAATCTTGAGGTGCTGTCCTCTGATTTGGGTGCCCTGGGGGTGGGAGACTGGGATACTCACCTGCCTTCCTCCTGATGATGGAGTGCGACCCTCAGACCTGGCCTCTCCCACACCTGTGGGGTGCACCTGGCTCTGCTGAAGGCACTGCAGGTACTCAGAGGAAGCCCCAAGCCAAGCTGGGGAGGCACAGGCACTTGTGTTGGGAGCTGCGGGCATGCTGCGGCTCAGGACACCTGCTGCAGCTGCACCCAGCGGGCTCTGAGGTCGGGGGTTGGCAACTATGGTCCAAGGGCCAAATGCAGCCCACTGCCTGCTAGTGTGAAAAGGTCTTATTGGAACATAGCCACTTGTTTACACATCACCTGTGGCTGTGAGCAACATACAAAGGCAATGTTGGCTAGTTGGGAAAGAGACCATATGGCTCACGGAGGGCAAAATAGTTCGTCTTTAGTCTTTACAAAGAATGCGTGCTGAGCACTGGTCTGGGAGATTGGGCCACACTGTCAATAGTCGCTGGTACTCCAGTGCATCTCAAACATTAATAGCAGATGATTCCCCTGGGGATTAGAGAAAATTCTGTCTGTGCTCGGTGCAGGCCTGAGTCCTGGTCAGGGCTCCATTGTGCTCATCCCTGCCCTGAGAGGATACAGCCATTGCACCTCTGGACCCCACATGAGCCAGAGGCAGCATCCAGACACACCTTAACTGTGCCACTTGGAACCACATTAGGAGGCCCAAGATGGGGGAATGATCCCACCCACTGCAATCCCACCATGCTGTCCTACTGAGAGTAACTCCATCAACTGTGCAGCCCCTCTCTCCAGAGCATGGCACACAAACTTGTTTAAATGCTGATGTTTAATGGCCTATTCTACATGATGTACCTGGAGAAGTGTGGATTCTCCATTGACAGGATCCACAAGCCCAGTTATGAAACCCAAGACACGTACAGAACAGGAGGACAAACAAGCATGGAGCTGCTCCACCCGCCACTGGAACTGCTGGTGTTCGAGGAAGGAGAGAGCAGCAAGTGGCCAGACGTGTGGCTGCATCCCACTCAGGGGACCCCCTCTGAGCAGGTCTTGTTCAGGAGCTCGAACTGTGTTAGCCAGGGCTTGGTGCTGACGGTGAAGAAGCAGATGAGAGTCTGGAGAAAGAAGCACAGGCAGGTCTGTGAGTGCAGCAGCCTTGGGAAGCTCATGGCTCATGCTCTGAGCTCATCTCAACCTTGCTCATTCCAGGGATAGCAATTGAAGGAGGTGGCTCTCTCTGTTCCTTGGGTACAGCCACCCAAACTTACTCCTGAGACGTTGCTTAACTGCTTCCAGATCTGGGGCTCACTCCTTACCCAAGGTCACTTATGCCAGGTCCTCCATTTCAGACAGTGTCCTCCTGGAGAATTCACTGGCTGTCCCTCTGGATGTCGTAGCCCCAAGAGCACCAGAATACACTCCGACCCACCAGGAGTTACTCTCAGATTTAAGTCATTTTTGACCCATTAATCTTTTGATAAAGGTGCCACTGATCCTAGGTGGGCCATCCCTAGAACTAGGCTTCACCTTGTCCGTGTCCCCTATAGCAGGGCTGCAGCTCAGCAGGGCCATGGCAGGGCCTGGGAGGGGGGAGTGGGGCCCCTCCTCAGGCTCCAGGTGAGAGTGGGGGTCCCTGATAGCTGCCCATGCAGGCAAAGGCACTACTGTGCCCTGCTTGGCTCTTTGTCCTGCAGGTAGGGGAGGGGTGGGTATGAAGACCAGAAAGAAAACATCTTTCACACAGGCCCAGGACACTGGGATGGCAGGCGGACAAAAGCAGTCTGAAAGCCATGTGACCTAGGTGAAGACAGCTGCAGTGGTGTGAGGGGGCACAGTTGGGAAACTCAGACTGGCCGGGGACTGCAAGTGGACGCCTGAGTTGCTGCCGCACTAAAGCACAAGCGTAGCAGTCTGGCAGAGCCTGCCGGGGCTCCCTCCTCTGCTTCCCCAGGAAAAGCTTTGTCAGCTGCTCCTGACCCTCCACCCTGCCACCGTGCAGCCTCCACATCTGCATGAATGGGGGAAGCTGGTGTCCTCTTACATTGTTCAGCTCTGGGCTTTCCTGAAAGGGGCAGTTGTCAATGTCTTCCTCCAATTTCCCACACATGGTTCGGCCCAACAGCAGGTTCATGGAGAACACCATCTTGGGATTCTCCTGCTGTACATAAAGAGGTTAAAGTAGACACTCCCTTCTTGCTGCCCCTAAATAGCTGGTAGTGAGGACGCCATCAGTGTAGGGAGAGGCACAAACACCCCACTCCATTTGGAAGCTCGCCACAGGCCTGGCATCAGCTCACTGGAGGTAAAACCCCAGGGACATTCTCCAGATTGGGGAGTTAAGAGCAAAGAGCAGGAGGTCATGGTGGATCCCTGTGGAAACACATACTGAGTCACCCCCATTACTGCATCCCTCAGCTGCAGCCCACACCTCCACTCTACCACTGTGAGACCCGGCTCCCCTCTCGGGGGGCTTCCGCACCCACAGCTGCCTTCTCAGAGGACAGACACCAGGTGCCTGGGAGGCTGTTGGTTCTCCAAAAATTTTCAGGATAATCTCAGCCCCCAGAGAGGGAGCCTCATCTTCAGCATGTTGTCAAAGCTCTCCCTGCACCTCCAGCAAGAACAACGCCACCCAGTGCTCCCACTGCGCAGCACACAGCATCGGAGCCAGGGCTTCAAGAAACCACATCTGCCCCAGTG